>JANZLB010000004.1:48283428-48296461 GCA_026167865.1 Notarius quadriscutis | reverse complement strand
AAAGGCCCTCGCCGGCTGCTGGGTTCGAACCTGGAACCTTCTTGCTGTGAGGCGACTGTGCTAACCACTACACCACTACCCTGCAAACTTCGTCAACGTTATCATGTAACTTATTAAAATGGTTAACAGACGTATCGTAATAGGGTGTAGCAACACCAGTCTTGATGGGATTAGTACTCTTTGTTTTCCAAAAGACCGGACAATGAGAGAGAGAAATGGGAGCGCTTGGTCTACACAGGCTGTGCGCTGAAACCATGCAAAACTCTCGCAGCCTGCTGGCGCTTCCGCAGGTAACGTCACGAATCTGCCTCCCTTGGGATTTTTCTAGATGCGTTTTTTTTTTTCTGCTGTAGACAGATGCCCTTGTGCAAAATTACCCTTCTGGATGAGTGCGTAAAGGGACATACTTTCATATAAAAACCTGAAATTGGTCCAGGATATGCATGTTAATGTGGGGCGGCCTTGAGCAAGGTACCGAACCCCCGACTGCTCCCCGGGCACTCTAGTGTGGCTGCCCACTGCTCTGGGTGTGTGCGTGTGTGTTCACTGCTTCAGATGGGTTAAATGCAGAGGACGAATTTCGCTGTGGCAAATAGTTTTTTTTTTTTTTTCCTAATCAGTAAAAGAAATATAACAAGGACAAACTTTGTCTTTTGTAATTTTGCTATGAAAAATGAGTAGGTTCAATTCTGGTGTTTACACTCATGTCGATTTCATGTCCGAGGTTAATCCCATCAGTAACCGAATCTTGATGTGAAGCACTTCAGTTTGACTTTTCGTTGTACTCTGGAGGAAGGATTATTACTTGTGTTTTTGTTTAAACATCTGATGTGTGACGCTATTAAACATAAAGATGAGGAATTCAAGAAACAAGATAAGAGAGCCTTTTATTATCCCACAAGAGGATATTTACGTTGTTACAGCAACAAAATATATCAAGAGAAAAAGATAAGGCAGTGAAGCAGTAGTGCAAAAGTACTATTATGGGTTTGCAATGAATTAGAGATGGCGATCCATAATATTCTCAGAACGTTCTGAGAATGATCGCATCTTTTTAGAAATTCTTCTAATTTAAATTTAGAATGTTTTGGAGCTGTTCTGTTACCCTTTTTTTTTTTTTTTTTTTTTAGTAAAATAATGCACAAAATACATAAATGTCCATGTATCTTAATGTACACAACACTTATTTCCGTTGTGGTCCGGCTAATTGTTGAGCTGCGTAGATTTAAACATGCAAACCCTTGATTTGATTCAGCTCACTCGTTGGTTCTTCGACGACTTTTTAGTTTGCATAACTCAAATGGAAAAATCCAGGCAAAATCTTGAAGTTCAAATTTTCCTTTAAAAAAAAAAAAAAGCTCTGTTCTCTTTAAATCTAGAATGATCAGCGAGACATGTTTGCTCAGCTTGATTCACATGGGGCTAAACCACATGAAGATGGGGCTAAAATACCGGATACTGCTGATTGCTGCAGAGGTTTAAATGAGCAGAGTTCTCTTGAGGGGAAAGTAGCTAAAGCTAGCTCAAGAAGTTGCTTGGATGTTTAAATCGTATGCAAATTTGTACGCTGGTTATTCATGATGATCAATGGTACTGTATATCACATTGCAAATAACATGAAGGTGTATGTTCACTTGGGATTTAATAGAAAATGGTTTTATCAGAATTGAAAATAATAGACTGTCTCTCTTCAATAAGTTTTCCTATGAAAAGACGTCATCTTTGGTCGTGGCCCTTTGAATGAAAACTTGTGCATGTACAAGATACTAAACTTTTTTCTGTCAAGAATGTAGGAAAAAAAAAAAAAAAACGGTGATGCTGAATAGCCATGAAGGAAAGTGTTTACTTGCTTTTAGTACTTATAAAATGTCATATCTCCCAAAAGAGACTTTAAAACAAAGACCAAACAGGCGAGGTGGGGGTTCCCTTGTTTTTACGCAAGAACAATACCCTGTACACTTTAAAAAAAAAAAAACAACAACTGTATTGCACGATATTAAGCCTTGACTTAAAGTTGCTTGCTTGTTAACAAAAAAAACCACTGAATTTTGTTCATGTCCTAAGTTAATGTGATCTAAAATTGTGGGTTTTTATTTCCTGTTTTGCATGCAGCAAAATGTTTGTTGGTGGTCTTAGCTGGGATACGAGCAAAAAGGATCTTAAGGATTACTTCTCAAAATTCGGTGAGGTGATGGACTGTACCATCAAAATGGACTCCAACACGGGCCGGTCACGTGGTTTCGGGTTCATCCTGTTCAAGGAGGCAGCAAGTGTGGAAAAGGTATTTTTATTCCACCTGTGATTGGGTATTCTTTACTTAGGGTAGGACACGGTAGATGTGGCTAAAAGGTAGCCATACTTGGATCTTTTCATGTCTAGCTCGGTAAGATTTGCCGACAAGAATCATGTATGAGAACTGTTTATTCTGGGAGGGGACAAGCTGTGGTACAAAAATGATCCCTGGTACTTGTTTCAGTCCGTCAAATTTGGAAATGTCGCAACGTTTTTCCTGAGTCGCCACAGATAGCGTTATAAAGAGAAATTACATTGCAGCATCAATAGCCATATTTTTTAGCCCCAAGGAAGGATTGTCAACTTTTTGTGGATTGCAGGTGTTGCAGCAAAAGGAACACCGGTTAGATGGAAGACAGATCGATCCCAAGAAAGCGATGGCGATGAAGAAAGACCCTGTTAAGAAAATATTTGTTGGTGGCCTCAACCCTGAGACTACAGAAGAAAAGATTCGGGAATACTTTGGGGCCTTCGGCGAGGTGAGTACTTACCAAGTGAATCTTAACGACATGTTTCAACTAAGTGTTTGAATACTGAGTTGTTTTCTTATTAATTTATTTGAAGATTGAATCCATCGAACTTCCCACGGATCCCAAAACAAGCAAGAGAAGGGGTTTCGTCTTTATTACTTATAAAGAGGAGTCGCCAGTCAAGAAAGTCCTAGAAAAGAAATACCATACTGTTAATGGAAGCAAGGTAAGAAAAGTGTTTTATTTATTTATTTTGTCTGTGAGAGAAACTTTTTACTGCTCAGGGTTACCTTGTACGCACCTCATGTTGCGCAGGTTACAGGTATCTACAGGATGACCTTGTGCTCTTGTGTGAAGTTTCAGTTGGCCCAAGCGTAATGGAGCTGCTTGATAATTAATAATTCTTTTCTGTTTCAGTGTGAAATTAAAGTTGCCCAGCCTAAGGAGGTCTACCAGCAACAGCAGTATGGTGGCCGTGGTGGTGGGTACGGAGGTCGTGGCAGGGGTCGTGGTGGTAAGTTGTGTTGTGATCTCAGTGTGGAATTATTTGGCATGTGGTCATTTTTATCTGCTGCTGGCCGAAAGGCTTGAACGGGGATTATGTCGTGGCGATGTCCGTCTGTCTCAGGAAGGGTGCTCACCTTCTGAAATCAACTCCTCTCTCTCAATTTTTGGAGGAATTTCACGAAACTTGGCAGGATTCTTTGGCGGTAATACACGCATTGTAACTGCGTTAAATTCGGTCACATTTTACTAGAGTTACAGCCCTTGATTTAACAAAACTATATAATTTGACAATTTCATGAGGGGTGTGTCATCGCCCCCCCTTTTGAAATCAACTCCTCTCTCAATCTTTGGAGGAATTTCACGATACTTGGCAAAAGGCATTGTTGTAAGTCAGTAGTATACATATTTTGTTCAATTCGGTTGCATTGTACCAGAGTTGCAGCCCTTGATTAACAAGCTTGTACTTTCACAATTTCATGAAGGTGTTCTCGCCTTCTGACATCAACTCCTCTCACAATTTTTGGACAAAGATCTCAAAGCTTCGCAAAAGGCCTTGTTATATGATGGTAATACACATATTGCGACTTAATTTCATTTGTGAGAACTTTACCAGAGTTTTGACCCTTGATTTAAATAGCTTTTTTGACAATTTCATGAGTGTACGTTCTTCTGAAATCAACTCCTCTCACAGTTTGTAGAGGAATTTCACCAAACTTGACAAAAGGCTTTGTTACATGGCCGTTATACGCATATTGAAATTTTATTTTAATTTGGGCAAATTTTATCAGAGTCATGCCCTTATGCTTTGGCAATTTCATCAAGGTGTGCTTGCTTTCTGAAATCAACTTCCCTCACAATTTTTCAAGTAATTGGGGGGGATTTTAATCCCCTGCTGGCTGAAAGGCCTGAAGGGGGATTGTCATGGTGATGTCTGTCCGTCCCGTGAAAGGTACTCGCCTTCTGAACTCCTCTCAATTTTTGGAGGAATTTCACGAAACTTGGCAGGATTCTTTGTTATATATCGGTAATATGCATATTGCAATTTCGTTCAATTTAGTCGCATTTTACCAGAGTTATGGTACAGTTGCCAGGGGGAATATTGTGCTCTCGGCCCACTCCTTGTTAAGAGCTGGCTGTAGTTTGAGTTTATCTTGCCTTAAGGATTTTGAAAGAGTTGTACTGCAGTGATTGGTTGCTTTTAAACCTGTAGATGTGTGTGCTGTATGACTAAGGGTTGTGCAATTTGAGTACTACTTGGTGCATTGTATACACATGCTTAACTTTTACAAGGTCACCTTGGTTAATTTGGCCTTGTGGATCACTTTCCTTCTCAGGCCAACACCAGAATTGGAACCAGGGATACAACAACTACTGGAACCAGGGCTATGGCAATCAGGGATATGGCTATGGTGGACAGCAAGGCTATGGCAGCTATGGGGGTTATGGCAATTATGACTACTCTTCTGGCTACTATGGCTATGGTGGTGGATATGACTACAGTAAGTGCACAGGCTGTCTGCTTCCGCTTGCCTGATCACCATGGTTCACTTATCTTTGCACAGAGGTGCTCAGATCCTTTCTCTCGTCTTTCAGACCAGGGCAATACAAGCTATGGGAAAACTCCAAGACGTGGAGGCCACCAGAGTAGCTACAAGCCATACTGATCACGTGTAGTGCAGGTATGCGGGTTTTTTTTTTTCCCCCCCTCTGTGGTTAAGCGTAGGCACTACTTTTGTTTGGAAATTATTAAAGGATCCCCCAGTTCAATTTTATTCGCTGGATTATAAAAGTCTAAACCGACATGGATAAGAAGGGCTGTGGGAAGCCACTGAATCTTACTAGCGTTTATAAAATGTGCGTCTGAACTACACTACTTGATCAATAAGGGTTGAGGTGGTGGTGGACTGCTCACTGCATGTTGGAGATTAAAACATCCCTCAGTTATATGTTGTAGAATATTCTGCTTTGCTTGGTGCTGTTTTCTGTTGGAATACAAGAACTCTTATTCAGCTCTTTGCTGCTTATTCTTTAGGAGCATGTTCTTTTACTTCCTGCCTTGTTTTGCACTCATTCCTACACCTTTTCTTCTCCTCAGGCCATAAGTATTTTCAATCCAAGAACCCATAACAGCAGCAAGAGGTCATACAAGAATGGGACTCTCCTCCTTTTTTTGTTTAGGTTTTTTTTTTTTTCTCTTTTGTTTCTTTTTTTTTTTTTTCGGGTATGATGGGACTCGTTCTCCATTTGTACAGGACAACAGATGAATGGGGACATTGTCTCGTTCCACACTATTTCTTATTTTATTTTCTTTGTCCACATTTCCAGTTGTGGAAGTGTAATTTTTACTGTACTTTTTGGTACCTTTTTTGAAGCTAATGTATTGTATGGTTGTATTTTACATGTCAACTGAATTTACAGCATATGAGGATCGTGAGCTGCCAGAGCTTTTGAAATAAAATGTTTGAGTAATTTTTTTTCCGGTGTTTCCAAGATGTACCATTTCTTTTGTTGCTGCAATTCACATGCACAGAGTAAAGGAGGAGGGGAACCGAGGGGAGTGATATATCTGGTTTGGAGTTGTCGAGTAAAATATCAGCATCTAGATCGTGTTTTCCACTTTGGCAGTTTTGATTCATTTTGAGTTTTACATTTTTAGCTTGGTAAGCCTTTAAATGGTAGTATCCAGTAAGATTCAGCTTAATGCCTGTAACAAGGTGGCTTTTATGCCTTTATTGAGCTCTCATTCCTATAGTGTAATTGATAAATTGTTAGAAATAAACCTTTTGTATTATAATTGTCTATCTTTTTGTCCTATATTTGTAATGCTAGTGTTTTATTTGTAATTGTTTTTATGGATATTAAGCCCATTGTTGCATAGGATTTTGTTGATATTCAGTTAGCAGGACATTCTGTAAGTTTATCCAAACTTTGTCTAAGCTTCTTGAGTCTAGATACGACTTCTACCTTGTTGCCTTTTAAAATCAGCACAAGTTAGTTGGCGAGACCAGAATTGCACATCTTTGGATTCTGAAAAGGGTGAGACTGAAATCAAGTAGAATCGTTTCATATCTACTGATGGGTTACACAAATATATCTTATTGTAGTAATGGTCTTCCTAAAGCTGACATCTATAGTTTGGTGCTTGTGAGGTGGTGGTGTGTGTGGGTTTTATTTATTTAAAAAAAAAAAAAAGAGTCTTCTTGGTCACATCACGTGGTAGCCTTGATGCAAGAAGTGCAGAACAGGGAACATCAGTCTTTTTGGGGGTCAACTGTTTTTGTAATTTCATGAAAGTCTTAAGAAGGCTTATGGACACTCGGTGTTCAAGTAAGCTGGGGCAATTTCACATTCTTCTGCACACACTTCTTTAGTGTTCTGCTACCAGTAATGATCCAACACAATTGGGTGTATGCGTGTAAATAAATGCAGTATTGACTGAAAAGGGATGAAAAATGAGAAGTTAATTACTAGAATGAAAGTAAAGGGCCTAATGACACCTTTATAACGTGACTTTTTAAATTTTTATAAAGTGTTAACCCGTTTTTAAAAGTGGTCCTACATGAGCATGAGGGTGGCTGCTGTTACCCTGCAATCATTTTTGTCTCCTCAGCTCTGAACTCAAATCTATGTAAGGTCTATTACACTCTTGCTATTCGTGCAGAATTAAATAAATAGGTTGTAGGAAACGCTCACTGTAGTACTGCTATTTTCAACAAAATCCCTTAACAGTAGAAGACCCTGGTTAGATATGCGTGCACATTAATTTAGGAGAGTTAGGCTAATTTGAACCCAAGGAGCAACTTGGGATGTGTGCCGAAATCGCTATCTGGAGCAAACAAGCCAAAATTACCAATCCAAGATGGCTCCCGGTAGCTGGATTGAAAACTTATATTTTTGAACCACTCACCACAGAAGTATGTGCAATACCTAATTTATTGGGTATGGGGAATCCAGTAGTGACATCATTTTCATGACTGAAGAAAAAGGGAGCAAGCTATGGTCAAGGGCAAGGTAAAAAAAAAAAAAAAGGCCAAAATTGTAGTTTCACAGAAAACATAAGAACAGAATAACCCTACCTCAATCATGCAATTGGGAGATCTATGCATATAATTGGAGAGTATAAGAAAGCAAGCAGTTGACTTAATAGAACGAAATTGTATTTTCAATCCTACTGCTGTGATCAATGGAATGGAAACTTGGTGAAAAATACAAATCAAAACTTGTTTTAGTAGGCAGCAATATCTTGAGAGGCTCAGTGTTGTTTAACAGCCAACAATACAACTTTTAACATCACGTTACAAACCAGGGGCAGGAACATGAAAAGTAATGCAATAATATAATACCGGTAGCCATCTTGGATTGGTAATTTTCAGACTGGATCGTGATTTTTGGTACACATCTCAAGTTATTCCTTGTGGTCAAATTAGCCTATAACGGTTGCGTTATCCTCTCCTAAATTATGTGTCTAAGCTAGGTTCTAGACTATAGCTACGAAATCAGTCCCATATCATTGTGGCTATTCTACCTAAAACAAATCAGATGTTCTGTATATGCAGTTGATTAATACGCTCTTGCCTTCGAGTGTCTCCTGCTGTTGAGACACCAACCAGCCCTATAACATTAAAATCACTGACAGGTGCAGTGAATAACATTTTGATTCTCATTATAATGGAACCTGTCAAGGACTGGGGTATATTAGGCAGCCAGAGAATAGTCAGTTCTTCTTGATTTGTTGGGAACAGGAAAAATTGGCAACCATAAGGATCTGAGCTGACGAGGACCAAATTGTGATGGTTAGATGACAGAGCAGCTCCAAAACATCAGGTCTTATTGGGCGTTCCTGGTCTGCAATGGTTAATACCTACCAAAAGAGGTCTGAGGAAGGATAACTGGTGAACCACTGACAGGGTCATGGGCTCCTAAGGCTCATTGGTATGCATGAAGAGCAAAAGCTAATCCGTCTGGGGAAACTGCAAAGAAGAGCTACTGTCGTACAAATTGCTGAAAAGGTGAATGCTGGCTATGGTGTCAGAACACAGTGTGTTGCAGCTTGCTGTGTAGCCTCAGGCTGGTTACAGTGCCGGTGTTGACCTGTGTCCCACTGAAAGCACCTACAGTGGGTACATGAGCATCAGAACTGAACCATGGAGCAATGGAAGAAAGTGGTCTGTTTTGATGAATCGTATTTTCTTTTACATTATGTGAATGGCCATCACTTACCTGGGGATGCACTATAAGAAGAAGGCAAGCCAGTGGAGAGTGTATGACATGGTGGACAGTGTTTTGCTTGGAAAATCTTGGGTTTTGGCATTCATATGGATGTTACTTTGACACATACCACTGACCTCCATGTTCTTGCAGTCAAGTACACCCCTTCATGGTAACAATATTCCCGAATGGCGTTTGGTCTCTTTCAGAAGGAAAATGCACCCTCGCACAAGGCAAAAATTGTTCACGAATAGTTTGAGGAACATGACCAAGAATTCAAAGTGTTGATATTTCAATGTTCCCCAGGGCTCAGTCTGATCCATGGAAGCCCCACCTCACGTTTTACAGGACTTAAAGGACCTACTGCTAATGCCTTGGTGTCCGATACCACAACACACCTTCAGAGATGTTGTGGGGTCCATGCACCAGTGGATCAGAGCTGTTTTGGTGACACAAGCAGGACCTACACAATATTAGGCAGGTGCTTTTAATGTTACGGTTGACTGTTTTATACTGAAAATATGTTTGAGTTGGCTCTGTTCTTAACAGTAACCCAAAAAGCATTGAATAAAGCAAGTTTATCAATATACACAGAAGTGTTCGTTTATTAGGTACACGGACGTATCGTTTGCACATAGTGCATAGTGTTTATTAGAAACACCTAGTTTATTAATCCATCTTGTACACGTCGAGACTAATTAGGGTAAATGGTCAATAATGATAAAAATAAAAAGCCGTACCTCAGGCTTTCACGTGGGATAATTTAGCAGACCAGGCATTGTGAGTTTTTGCATGTGCCTCACTCTCTGCTGCTGTTGATGCCCCCACATGGATACCTTAAAAATTTAATTCCCAAATCCGTTTACTTTACTGAATAATCTCACATGGACAGTCTACACTTGTACTTATGAACTGCTGCTGTAGACATAAAGATGAGACACAGTAGTGTTTGACTTTACAGCATGTAGTTGTATAAGAGTAATGATGTTCCTCACCGCTCTAGCCTCAGGATCTTAATGAACATCTAAAGCTGCAGTCTGACAGTTTGTTGTTAAAAGGGCCAATAATGAAATTGTAATAAATTAGTTTTCACCATCTAAGATATTAGATATATAAACGCTTCATATATAAATGTTTGCAAACATCAAGTAATTAAAATGTCATTTAATTAATTTTGTTTTATTTACATTTATTGTTACAGTTGGGCAGCATGGTGGTGTAGTGGTTAGCACTGTTGCCTTACCGTGAGAAGGTCCTGGGTTTGAGCCCAGCAGCCAGCAAGGGCCTTCCTTTGTGGAGTTTGCATGTTCTCCCCGGGTTTGCTCTGGTTTCCCCCACAGTTTTTATTGGGAAGAAACTACAACAAGCAATAGAGAAAGTAGAGGCATGGACACAAGAATGGGGGTTTAGATTAGCGGTTGTAAAGTCAAAGGTACTTTTTTTCCCCCCCCTTTTTTTTTTTTAAACTAAAAAGAAAGTAGATAATCAAATTAGTCTTATTATATGGAGAAAACCTAGAAAGAGGAGATTGTTTTAAATATTTAGGGGTTTGGTTTGACAAGAAGCTCACTTGGAAAACATTGAAAGAATAGTAGGAAAATGTAAAAAGACAGTGACTATTATTAGATGTTTGAGGGGTAGAGAGTGGGGAGCAAATAGATCGGCCTTGAAGGCTATCTATAGAGGTCTAATCAGGTCAGTTCTTGATTATGGATGTATAATATATGAATCGGCATCAACGACATTACTGAAAAAATTGGACACCATCCAAAGTCAAGTTTTGAGACTGTGCTGTGGAGCCATAAAGACTACCAGCTCTACAGGTAGAAATGGGTGAAATGCCTTTGGAAAAGCGAAGAACTCAGATAGCACTAACGTATTGGGCAGATTTAAGGGCTCATAACGAAAGTCATCTGGCTCAGAATGTATTAAAACCATGCCAGGAGAAGGAAAAAGAACATAAGAGTTTTGGTTGGACGATAGAGAATAAGGTCAATGAGTTTGGAATAAGGTAAGTCCCACTGTGCCACTCTGTGTTGTCCTACCATGGATTCTAGAAGAAACAATGGTCAATTTAAATCTGCTAAAGAAGGAGAAAGGGGAAAATATAAGTAAAAATGAAGTTGGTAAGTGTGGCACGGTGGTGTAGTGGTTAGCACTGTCGCCTCACAGCAAGAAGGTCCTGGGTTCAATCGGTGTGGCGTTTGCCTGTTCTCCCTGTGTCTGTGGGTTTCCTCTGGGTGCTCTGTTTTCCCCCACAGTCCAAAGACATGCAGGTTAGGCTAATTGGTGGCTCTAAACTGACTGTAGGTGTGAGTATTTGTCTGTGTGAGATGACCTGGTGACTCATCCAGGGTGTACCCAGTCTCTTGCCTATAGTCAGCTGGGATAGGCTCCAGCTTGCCTGTAACCTTGTAGAACAGAATAAGCAGCTACAGATAATAGATGTTACATTTGAGACCTGACATCATCTTAATCTCAGAGGTCTGATACTGCTGGAGCTAATGGTACCCTGAGAGGAAGAGGACGAGATACCAGAAGCTAGTGGAGGATTGTTGGAAGAATGGGTGGGAATTTGCTGGTCACTCCCTGCACAAGGCCTACGGAACCCTGGGCATAACCGGTGCCAGCAGAAGAAAAGCCATTGGGTAACAACATGGAGGCAGTAGAGAGAGCTTCCAGATGGCTCTGGTTGAAGAGGGGGGAGCATCGGGGCAGCAGAATGCCACTAGGACACAGGCTGAGGTCTGTGATCAGCCTTTGTTGGTTCCTCTGGAAGAGGGTGTCTGTTGTAAGACCCCAAACACCCAGTGACTCCAGGAAACAACACTCATGATGTGTCCTAACGTGTGCATCAGATCATGCTTTGGAAAACTAACAAAGATTTATGGATATTGGCAGGAACAGTAGTCAAATTAGTTAAAATATATAGTTTTATAGCATGTATACATGAAGTAATAATTTATAGTATTAATTAAGCAGCACACTAAAATACATTACACCATAGTTATAATTAAGATGGTGTTGTGAGACACAGCGTTAGTAATCTGTTAGGGGGTTTCAGCAGATGTGCTCGGAAGCTGGGTTTCCGTAGTGTAGTGGTTATCACGTTCGCCTCACACGCGAAAGGTCCCCGGTTCGAAACCGGGCGGAAACATAAGTGATATTTTTAATAGATATTTTATGAATACTAATTAAATTACGCATATTTGTTTAATTCACTACACTATTAATTAAACGAAAAAAAAAAAAGAATTTATAAACTACAATCCTAAAATACTGTAGGTACCAGAAGGTTTATTTTTCCCACATGCATGGATGCAGCTTTATTCTTATCTGTCACCTTCTAACAATTATGATAGATAGATAGATAGATAGATAGATAGATAGATAGATATATACTTTATTGATCCCAAAGGAAATTGGAGCATTCCAGTAGTGGGAATATCCAAACATTCATAGAAAATTATAAACATAATAAGGTAGTACAGTACAGAAAAAAAGAAAGTCGAATGGAAATATTTTAGAGGAGGGAGAGCCAGATGTATTCAGATGTAGAACATAGAAACAAAGATTTTTTTTTTTCCCCTTTTGACCCACTCAGTCATTTGTAAATTTAATGGATTTATGAAGGAGGAGGTGCCAGTTAAATGTGCCATGAGCAGACTACTACTACTATGACTAATAATAATAATAAGCAACACAAATTAGATAATTAAGAGGGTTTTTTTTATTTTGCTGTAATTGATGGATTAAACATTTTGTGTATTTACAAATTTGTCCCACTCCAGTACTACTCAGTCCATAAAAAAGTTAAATACTATTTTAAGCACGTCAACTCTTTCACACAAAGACTTTGACACTTTACCTACCTGCTTGAAAAGTTACACTGATGCTAAAAAACAGATAATATACACAATATATTTTATTCATTCTTGTCCTCTGTATAATAACCTCAATGCGCCTTCAACTTCTCTGCTCCTAAAACTGCACGTGTGTCTCCACCTAGTGTTTGATGGAAGAACTGCAGCCATCTCAAACGCATTTTCTCGAGGAGAAATGATCTTTAGGTTCGCTCTTAAGTCTGATCTTTAATTTAGTTTACGTTGTAATACAATGTTTTACATTTATTATTTATATTCAGTCTCTGAAAACATCTTCCCCTCATCATTGAGAGCGCTATTCAGGGGAGGAATAGCTAGCGGTTTCCGTAGTGTAGTGGTTATCACGTTCGCCTAACACGCGAAAGGTCCCCGGTTCGAAACCGGGCGGAAACAAGTTTTTATTTCAAGCAGGAAAAAGAAATTTCCTTGACACGATATCAGGAAGAAACCTTCAGAGGAACTAGACTCAAAGGGAACTCATCCTCTGCTCTACATTTTTTTAGAAGGAGAAACCTTTATTTATTCATCACATGCACACTTCAAGCACAGTGAAATTCATCCTCTGCATTTAACCCAGAGCAGTGGGCAGCCCAGAGAGCAGTCAGGGGTTCGGTACCTTGCTCAAGGGCACCTCAGCCCAAGGCCACCCCACGTCAACCTAACTGCATGTCT
>JANZLB010000004.1:46755264-46765569 GCA_026167865.1 Notarius quadriscutis | reverse complement strand
ATGTGGATAGAATAAAACAGTTATTCCACTCAATCTCGTCGTACATGGATTATAGCCAACTCGGTGCTACGCACCTCTTTGACTATCAGCTCATGTACGACTCGATTTCATGGAATAACTGTTAATTAAATCCCGTGATTATGGATGCCACTAACTCGCAGAAGCAGTTACAGGCTAAGAATGATACGTTTACAGGAGCGGCGCAAGCAGAACTGCCTCAACGTCACCATTGCCAAGACAGAGGAACTGGTTGTTGACTTTCGTAAAGAACCTCCCAGTGTTCCCTACTCTGTCAGTCAACAACCATCAAAGAGATCGGGTCGAGTCATATCGGGTTGAGTCACCTTGGGACAGTAATTGATCACAAACACTAAAAACATTTTCTCTAAGTGTCAGCAGCGCTTCTTTTTCTTGAGGAAACTCTGCAGACTTCAGTTTCACCAATCAGTCCTGATGGCTTTTTATAAATGTTTTATCGAGTCATCTGTAATTTCTTTCAATATTTCAGCCTGGTTTGGGTCACGATCTAACATTCATCATAACCCACTAAACTAAATCAGAACACTGAGCAGTAAAATAATTGGATTGGTCCAGGAAGCACTTATCGGCAGCTACAATAGAAGGACTAAATTAAAAGGAACACAAATGGCCTTGGACACCACACACACACACACACACACACTCACACACACACACACACACACACACTGCACAGTCAATACTGTCTTTTACATTCAGGTTTGAGATACAGATCAGTCACCTTCAGGACTGAAAAAGCCGTGTCGTTTTGTGTCTACATCCATTAGACTTATTAGTGTTAACATATTTTTGAATAACCCTGTATTTAACAGTTATTCCACGAAATCAAGTCGTACATGAGCTGAGAGCCGACAAGGAGCGTAGTACCGAGTTGGCTATAAGCCATGTATGACAAGATTGAGTAGAATAACTGTTTTATTCTATCCACATTCACTGGATTTTGAGAAACGGAGCATTTTTATTTATTTATTTATTTTTGCAAATTTGATCAATAAAAACTTTATCCAGCTAAATCGTTTCCACTTAGAATGTAAACACACCGGCAGGAGCAGTTTATGAAAAATGCTATAATAAGAATTCCTGAAAACTCAAAAAAGATATGTTCTTTCCATCAAATACTTCGTTCCATGTTTTGTTGCCTTTTTTTTGTAGTATTTTTGGGGTTTTGTTTTCGAGTAGTTTTTATTTCGTCCTCGGTTGGTTCAGCAACGCGCGCCGCCATTTTGTTTTTCTCTACTCATGGTATATGAGCTGATAGCGTAGTAGTAGAGTAGCCAATCAGAGCGCACGATTGCTCATATCCAGTGAATGTGGATAGAATAAGAATTAATATCCCACATCTTGGTTTCTTTTGTGTTCCTGTTTATTGATTGCATTGTCAAGCATTCGGGAGCGATCTTTCCGTATCTAAGCACATCCAAAGCGTTTGATCTTCTTTGAAGGAATGATTCATTCGGAATAGTTTTTTTTGCTGGATGAAACACCACGGCAACCACTTCTGTTACTGGTTGGTTAAGTGACAAGACAGCAGTAACATCCTTGATTTAAAAAAAAAAAAAAAGCCATGTTCCTTTTCATTAAATAAATAGCATATGTAATTGGTGCTACCATAATGCACCAATCCAGCTGTCAACATCTGTGTACATTGCTGCCAATTTACCTTCTCCCACACAAATGACCAGAGGTGTTGACATGTCAAGATGGGCCGTATGTAACTGAGACGAGATTGAGGAAGCCTGCAGCGGAGTGAGTCATGGTTGTCTTGTGGGCTGTACGTAGTCCAGCTGTGTAACTCAAATCAAAGGTTCGGACTCTGAGGAGTTGACATATGAGTCTCTTTTGAGGCTAACAATAGCAGGGGAAAAGATTTATGTCACTACAGAGAGCCTCCAAGTAACCGAGATAAATCTCACCAACCTGGTTTGTGTTGTGAAGGAATCCATTTTGTCAAGCGATGAAGAGAGAACTTTTAATCAAATTAAACACAATACGTGTGGTCATGTGGTTTTCAAGACATGCACACATTCCTGAACCCCACAGTCTGAAATAAGATTGATAAACTGGTGACTCATGGTCCTGTTAGTACAGTATATACTGTAGATATGTGTATGTTTTCAGGGGCTGAGGAGGTGGACGGAGTTGGGAGTGTAAACTCTTGAGTCTCGATGAGCATATATTTGAAAATGAGCGCACCTCTGATATGAGAGTGTTAACATTTTTTTTTTTTTCTTTTTTAATAAAAATTTCATGACATAGAGAAGTACTAAAAGGTCGACTCTGCGTCCTCTGCCTTGCAAGGTTCAGGATGAGTTTAAAGTGGAACTGAAGTCATTTTTAAACTTGCTTCATTTCTTAATTAACGTGTTATTCAATTACGTTTTCTGTTTTATTAACCTTATATCGTGACACGTATTGGCATATTATATTACACTTATCAGCCTTTTCGCTTTTTAGCCATGTTGAATGCAGTTCATACTGTATGGTCCACAGCAGGTGTCGCTTATCCGCGTGATCTTCACGAGACTTGTGCGAGACTTTGAAACGTGAAGTGCCAGTACCGTCATTTTGAAAACTCTTTACACAGTGGCCAGATCGCCATAATCATTCCAATTTAGATTAATTTCGAGATTTGCGACCTTCATCAGTGATGGAGATTATTCCATACGACTTCGAACCAACATGGAGTAGAGAAGAGTTGGAAAGACGGCAGGATAAGGACGAGTCCGTCGCACTGGTATTTACGTCATTGCTGTTGCACAATTAAAACGTGCCAGGTCAAGCAGCTGGTGGGTTTTCAAAATAATAAATACACGCATGTATTTTTGTGATAAATACATATTATGCTGAGCGCATTTCCCACATAATCCTCACTAAGGTTTCGGACAGCACTACAAAATGGCGTCCGCACTATATAGTGCCCTATATAGTGAGTAGGGAGCGATTTCGGACAGAGAACTTCCGGCTTGATTACGTCAGCATTCGAAAGAGGGTGCGCGAATCTTTTGACAACGTTAACAGTCACTTTGATTTCCGCTGTACATTTTACTTCCGTCCTACAATGTCTCGCACAGGTCTCAGCTAATCTCATTTACGGCCGTTGTTTTGACGTATGGACTGATATATATTACATAGTATATTTCAAACACTCATAACTTGCTATAGCAGTGACAAAATGGCGATCAAAAATGCATTCCTATATTTTTAATAAAATGAGAAATAGAATTTTGATGATAACTTTGCCTTTAGTTCTCCTTTACAGGGCGAAATTAGATTTGAAATGACGTCATACTATGCTTCATTTTTCAATTCCAGAATGCCAGGAACAGAATTGAAGTCAAATCACGCAACAGCACTATCTAGCAACTGGCGCTTAGAACGTGGTTTTATGTATGGTTACGAATGGCAGTCAGTGCGCACAGTGAGACACTTTTTCACTTCTGGGTTGAGATTTTCCTGTTTCTATAGTTATTACTCATTTTCAGAGGGGAATGGGAGATATTTTGGGTCTGGAAAGTACTATGTTGTTCAATTTATGGTATTGATTTGATTATTTTGGGTGTGCAAGTGACAGCGTGGTGCTCATGTCACACAGCGCGTAGCTGTGTGTTCGGGAAAGCCTTGAGGTGCATACAAAGGACACAAAAACAAACAAAAGGGGGGAAAATACATTTAAGAGGCTAAGGCTTTTTTTTGGCAAGGGTTAGGGTTGCTGGTTCTATTCCCAGGACCAGCAGGGAAATGAGGGGAGTTGAGTGAGTGAACAGCACTTTCCCCTCCCTCTGTATCATGGCTGAAGTGCCCTTGAGCAAGGTACCTAACGCCCAACTGATCCTTGGGTGCTGTAGCATCACTGATCTGTGTGTACGCGCACTCGCGGTTCCTGATATTTCACTGCGATGTCACTCCCAGTGTTTTCCCCCTGACTGGATGCACATTGTCAAAATGGCAAACCGGCTCAAAATTAAATTATTATTTTTTAAGTGGCCATAATGTATGCATGTATGTACGTCCATCCATAAAGAACATCACGCTATGGCATGGACATGAAGTTTCTTATCATTTTGAAAAATATTTCACACATTCGCTTCACTCACTCATGAAATATGCCTTCGCCACTCGAAGATAAACTTCATATCTTTGCGCAACTGTGTAACATCCTCTATATCTGCCACGGAAATTTAATTTTGCGACAGCATCACCAGAGACTCCGCTTGGAGGCTGAAATAACCGGCTTTGCTTTGGTCCACCACCACCTTTCTATTTTCCTGAGGAATTCATCTTGGGCTCTTTAAGCTTCAGTTGAATTATAGGATCGCGTAGTGTAGTAGGTTTGCACACTTTCAAATTTTAACGGATGTAGTAGATGATCCAGGTACCGTTCGACTGCTATTAAATGCCTACTGAGTATTTCGTCACTTTATGGATTATGAAGTACTGCTTTTTCATACTATATAGTAAGATAATATAACGATTCAGCTGCACCCTTGGTGTATGACCGGTATTGTAATGCAATGTTTCACGTCCCAGGTTATTGACTGGAAAATAAAGTGAAGTAAAAACATTCTCACAATATAGGAGTGGGGTGAACAGTAAAGGTGCTTTCACACCTGTTAGTCTGGTTATCAGAGTAAAACTGGTACTATTTGGATTGTTTTAATTTTCTAATTAAACAAACCAAAACATGATAAATTTTGTTGGCGGAGGACTCCGTTGGGCCCAACCCAAAACACACTGCAGGCTTGGTTCTGCTTGTATCTGGACTGGTTCGTTGATTCAATTTCACTGTTTTTGTTGGTTGTCATTTTATTTCCTTGATGTGTAGCTTTTGCTAGAATATTTGGTTATCTGTTGTCTTCTAGGAAATGGAGTTGTGATTCATCTGCCTGGACTGTTTGAAGAAGCAGTGAAAAATTCTCAGAAAGGCACAGGTGAGCAAGCGAGTGCGTGTTTGTGAGGAAAGTAATTTTTCTGCCATCAAACAGTTTGATCGAATAATCTACTGATGCGTTCATGTTTGTTCTTATTTGAGAGACCAAATTTTGTGTTTTGGGTTCAGGATTACAGGGTTGGGAAGAGCGGCTGAAGATTTCTGATCGTGCACATATTGGTAGGATCACATCTGTTACGTTATATATGAAGTTTTACATTGCTGTATTTTAAATCTGTTTCGTTCATGATGCCTTTTGAAGCAGCACTACTGAAATTTAAGTTGCAGCCAGTTTATGTACTTTATCTCCATTTTCCCAGTGTTTAACTTCCATCAGGCTGTTGATGGGATACAGGAGCAAGAAAGACAACAGCTGGCTGGAAAGAAGTAGGTTTACTTTTTTTTCTGTCTTGGGCACTGTTTGGATGTTTCTCTAGCTGTTATTCTTCATTGGCCCCTTTTTTTTTTTAAACTAGCTTGGGGACAACCAAAAAGGGAATCGGTCCTGCGTATTCCTCCAAGGCAGCACGTAATGGACTGAGAGTATGTGACTTGGTGTCTGACTTCTCAGCTTTTGAGGAAAAGTGAGTGTACCAGTTTTGAACATGTGAAATCTGTATAGTATGGAGTCTGCTTTTGGTGAACAAGAAACTTTCTCCACAGGTTCCGTGTCCTGGCTAGTCATTTTCAGAACACGTACCCCAAACTTAACCTCGATGTTGATGGTGAACTGGAGCAGCTGAAGGTAATGGAAATGTGTTCTTTCTCACAATGTGTATGTATGGAATATTATTTACCAGCTGGGAGGTCTGTATTGTGAAATACCGTGACCGAGGTCTTGAAAGCACTGACCGAGGCCCTTTGGGCTGGGGTCATGGTATTTCACCATATGGACCGACCTGAGGCTGGTAAATAGTTTTTTTTTTTGTTTTTTTTTTTTCCCCCCTTTACCAAATTCTAACAGAAAACGAGAGCGCCTGAAAAGGAAAACTGAGCCGAGCCACCATTTTGAATCCTCGTTCACGGCTGTAATGCAAATGGCTTCCTCCTCAGTATACAAGTGCACTTCCATGGCAGGAAAAAAAACCCCTACGTTTTCCCGCCTATGTAGTCCCCTATTTATACAAATAGGAGTCATTCAGGATTCAGCCATGTTTTTGCTCAGTGTTAGCAAATTACAGGTTTTTAGCTTTCTCCTGAAATGTCTTATTTCTTCTTCCTCAGGGTAGTAAAACTCGCTTTTGCTGTGAACACTGTCGTTATCGCTATTAATGTTATTCTCCTGAGAAATGCTGGCAAAAATTTATAAGATTTTTGATAATCTTATAAATAAATCTTATAAAAAAAACGATAAGTGTTGACAAATGCTACTGTTTGTTTGTTGTGAACGAGCGAGTCGCCAGAGGTCTGTAACCGGGGTCCGTACCATAGGATATGGACCTGCTCGCCAGCCAATCAGAGCGCAGGATTTGGACTGCGAAAAGAATAATATTCCATATTTATTATTACGCAAAATGTATTATGTGGATAACCTTTGACTAGTTCCGTTTTGAGGGGGGGGGGGGAAAAAAGCTAATTAAGTACCTTCTTTAAAGAAGTTATTCTGAAGCTGCACTGTAGTGTATGTAAGCATCTTTTCTCTACAATTTTAATTGCGTAATAACAAACTTGTTTATCTTCATCCCATCGTGTGCTGTTAGAACTTTTGTGGTCTGTCTTTGCTTTCGACTACCTTGTGCTTATCCTGTTTCTCTAGGCTTATGCAGAAAAGTTGCGGCCTCTCGTCAC
Source organism: Notarius quadriscutis (assembly GCA_026167865.1). Taxonomy (NCBI): domain Eukaryota; kingdom Metazoa; phylum Chordata; class Actinopteri; order Siluriformes; family Ariidae; genus Notarius; species Notarius quadriscutis. The sequence goes on along the minus strand of JANZLB010000004.1, from coordinate 46,758,815 downwards.
AGATGGTGTGTACTTCATGCATAAAGCTCTTACTGGACCAAGCAAGAAGATTCTGGTTGAGGGGGCTAATGCGGCTCTCTTGGATATTGATTTTGGTATGGATTGTGCCCCTTTTTAGCTTATTTTTATTTCTCTCAACACTTTTCAACATGTGGGTCACATGATGGGTCACTTTTGCCTGGCACAGGAACCTATCCCTTCGTGACATCATCAAATTGCACTGTTGGAGGTGTGTGCACAGGTCTTGGGGTTCCCCCGTCCCACATTGGCCGTGTATATGGTGTGGTTAAGGCTTACACCACCCGAGTTGGTGTTGGAGCGTTTCCCACTGAGCAGAACAATGTGAGTGTGTTTACATGAGCTGATAGACACGAGTATACGGAGGGTATGTTTCCTGACGTGGAGGTTTTATTTTGGTGGTTGTGTAGGATATTGGTGATCTTCTGCAGTCAAGAGGGAGGGAATTTGGAGTTACGACAGGCAGGCGGCGACGCTGCGGGTGGCTGGACCTGGTTTTAGTTCGTTATGCTCACATGGTCAATGGCTTCACGGCGTAAGTAACTTGCTGCACTGTAGTGTATGTGTGGTCCGATGGAGATTCTTGTGTTCTTAAAGTTTTTTTGTCGTGATGTTTTTCAGCATTGCTTTGACCAAATTGGACATTCTTGATACGTTGTCGGATATCAAAGTGGGTGTGGCTTACACTGTTGACGACAAGCCCTTGGACAGCTTTCCTGGTGAGATGTACTTAGATTTGCAAGGTTTTTTTTTTTTTTTTCCCCCCCCCCTTTTCTTTCTCTCTCCCTCCCTGTGTAATATGACACTGATTTTCAACTGCAGCTAATATGGATGTCCTGACGAAAGTTGTCGTGACTTATGAGACGTTACCTGGGTGGTGCTGCAGCACAGAAGGAGCACGCAATTTTAGTGACTTGCCACCTCAGGCACAGGCCTACATTCGCTTTATTGAGGATTTCCTCCACGTGCCAGGTAAGACACTGTATATCTGTAATGCCCTCTCAACAAAAACACTTTAATTTACAGAACCTAATTGTATTCAAGATGCACATTTGTTGGTCAGATTCTTCAGGGTTTGGGTCGCCCCACCTCTTCTTGGAAAACTATACATGCTGCTTTTAAATAACCAGTAATCTAATTTTCAAATAAGTTTAGTTCATTGTAGAACTGAATTGTCATGCACTGAACTTGCTGCATTTTGGTACATGTCCATCTTCAAAAGTTTGAAAAATGCAGAGCAGTGGCAGATTATTGAAATATATTGCTGTTCTTGTCGTATTATAACCTTCGGTTTCCCGAGGAGGCTTTTTAAACTTTTTTTTTTTTCTTCTATAAATTACAGCATGTTGTACTGCGCCCAGGTAATGAGTGACAATAGCTATCTTGTGTAAGAGGCTTCCACTACTTGGCTGTCTTAGTTTCAAGGGGGAAAAAAATTAACTTTTTTTGGGAGCGAGCTATACATGTACATTTCAGAGAGCTGTATTTGAGGCCTTTTGTATCGGTGTCTACGTCTTGGCTTATTTTGTTATTGTTTGGTGTGTGATGTATAATAAAATTGCTAATCTTTTTTTTTTTTTTTAAATTCTCTCTTCCAGTAAAATGGGTTGGAGTTGGAAAATCCAGGGAGTGCATAATAAAGCTGATGTAAGATGCATAGGAGAGTTCCTGAAATCCATCACCTGCATACGTCTTCCAGGGACATCATAACTTTTTTTTGTTTGTTTTTTGGGACCAGAAATTTATGTAGAGGATTAGTGCTGGACTAAAGAGGGGGGGGGAAACCCTTGGGTTGAGAACCTTGAGAATGTCCCGCATAAAGTGAGCACCAGCATAACTACAGTTCAGGACCATAAATATTAATGAGGGATTGCACAAAGTTGCAGACGAACACTTCATTTAGAGTGACTCAGGGGTCAGAATAAGAATTCTATTCTTGCATAATGGTGTTGGCTTTCATTTCAGTTTCTGGACCAGCATTCTTGATGTGACAACATGTATTAGTTCAGAGGTCATACACTCCCACTTTAGGTCTGCACTGAACGAGCTTTGTGTAAATAAGTTGCAAATTGCACCATTCAGACCTCTGGCTTTAGCCTTTCGTTGTACTGTTCTGTAATAACTGGTTATAGGATCAAACTTTTTTTTTTTTGTACTCCTGATGAAGTAGTCCATTGTATACGAAGCTCAGATTACCTTGAACAAAAATTAAGGCTTTATTTTGATTTACTGCATTTTAGAAAGATTGACTGACTATTTTTCCATCTGTGTTGAAAATAGGCTTTTAAGATTTTCTGTAAAGTGTAGCCAAAACTTTATTTTATGTGTATGACCCTGTGCTTTTGAAACTTCATTTTAATTTGTACATTAAAATAGTTTTGGGTGGCTGGTGTTGCCTGTCTTGGAAAAACAAAATATATAATGGATTGTGTCACAGCTATGTAATAAAACAACTGATTTTTTTTTAATTAGTTATGTAAATGTACACCAAGCACACAATCAGTTTTAACAGATGAGCATACTGATGAGAAATGTAGGAAATGGGTGGATCCACCCAAATACATACATACAGTTGCCTTCCACTGGAGTGTGTAGATTGTCATGTTATTGGCTGCTGCTTTAGAACAATAAACTGTTCTAATTATACTGATTTGTGTCTTTCTGTCTGTCCTCTCCTTCCCTTTGGTTTGTGTATTCACTAAGAGGAATCAACTAAAGTGGCAAGACGGCTTGTCTTCATCTTGAGCTTTCCATATTTGGTAGTGTCGCAACCTGGAACTGGAAAATACTTGAAGTCAGATAATTGAATGGTGGCTCAATAATGGTGTATGCATGTCATGTCATGCAGTTTCAGTATGAAGAGATGTGTGTTCCTGAAAGATGAGTGGGTGTGTGTGTAAAGACAAAGCAGCAAATCCGGCCAGAGTTGTAGAAAATGTTTTGTTTTAAATCAATTAGAAAATGGAAATAAATGTTTTAGAATGTAGAGATGTCCATATTAACCTTGACTATGAAGTAACCTAATAGGTGATGGATCAGAGCTGGGTTAAGGGTAAATGGATGTTTCAGTAGGTTCACTATAAATAAATGTACCGTATTCGAGAAGTGTTTTAAGTGTTTCTCTTCTTTGGTTTAAAAATCCAGGCTTTAGTCAGAATCCCCAATTTAAGTCTACAGCCTCCAGTAGCACACAGTAGTTGATTAACTGAACTTCGTGCTTTTGACCACTAGATGCCACTATTGTGCACCAAATAGAAAAGCTTTTCTTAATGAACTTTTTCGAAATCTTCTTTTGCACTGATCATCTGTTTAATTGCTTGTTGTGAAAATGCACCCCCCAGTATAAAACAGCCCATGGGACCGAAGTATAGCTATCAAAAACAAAAGCATAATAAAAATAGTCAGTCTGAACTCAGGGACTGCACATTTCACTTTACCTCGCTCATTTGCACTATCCCGCACTACCTCACCTTAACAGCCATTAGTTTATTGTTTATACTGCTTATTTCATGTTTACCTGCTATACCTCAAGT
>JANZLB010000004.1:45874169-45884868 GCA_026167865.1 Notarius quadriscutis | reverse complement strand
GAATACTTGAGTGCTACTGTAGAGATACATTATACGCTGCCATTCATAATTAAATCTAGATCTTCCGAACTTTAACGTATCATGGTGAAGAAAAAACTGCAATTTCCTGGCAACAAAATTGTGGCTAGTGAAAAGGCTGAATGGCTAGTGACTCTGGAAAACCACTAGCCACAGTGGCCGGTGAGCAAAAAAGTTAATGTAAAGCCCTGATACATACCTGCCTTCACATTTTCCCCACTTATTACCATCACCTTATTTAATCCCCAGCTTCTGTTAGTTTGTCTTGCGTTTGTATTTCCATGCTGATGCTCATTGTGTTCCTCTCCTCTACTGTCGTGCTGTCATGCCTGGTGATATTTTGTTGCTTTGACTAGAGTGCGTCAATAAAAGGTTTCTGCACTTACATCTATCTCTGCGCCTCAACCAAGATAAAAATATTAAGTGGGAATGTCAGAATCTTGTTCATTTGAGAGAGAGACGGAGTATATTCACATAACATTCATTACAGTATTTATTAGCTCATCCAGCCACAGACCAGGCCGAATGAGCTTATGCAATCATGCATCGCCCGTCCATCCGTCCACAATTTACTCCTACAGGAGTAATCATATTTTGATCAAACTTGTAATGTTCCCCAGGTGGGTGTACATAAAAGTTGTCAAGACAGTGGTGCCACCTGTCATTTATGATTTTACAACTCCTTCCATTCTGCCATCAATTGGTCATGTTCAAATAATGCTGTTGAGAAATCACTGAACTTGATTTTATACAGTCTATGGACGCAACGTGACCCTAGTGATTACAGATGGTCTGTCTCGGTGTCACCTGCGAAAAAACAATCATGTTTTAGAAAAGGGGGAAAAAAAACAAAAAAAAACATCCACTTTCCAAGCCACTTCATAGTAACGAGGACCTTGACAGAAATGTAGTGGTGTGAAAAGTAAGATATTTAACTTCACTACATTTGAAAGGCAAAGTTAAAAAAAAAAAAAAAACCACAGTACAAGTAAATGTACTTCGTTACTGTCCACCTCTGCAAAAGATTTCCGTAAATGTTACAAGGTCACCAGGGGGTAGGTTAACGTTTTGACTTGGCCATTTTGCTTCCATTCCCACATGACACCATTACTGCATAATAAGGGAAAATTTATACTGTAGTTTTCACTGTGAGTGGGAATGGGGAGAGAGAGTGAGTTCCCCAGACTCCTGTATTCTGGTGTCCGCTCTCTTGAACTGCAGCTCCCGAGGGAATAAGTGAGCTGAACTTCAGTTAAAGCTGGTTCTGAAGACAAATTTTCTTTCGGGGTTCCCCCTACCTACAAATACACACTCACTGGCCAATTTATTAGGAACACCCCTACCCATTCATGCAACTGTCCAATCAGCCAATCATGTGACAGCAGTACAATGAACAAAGTAATGCAAATTCTGGTCTTCACATTTTAAGAAGTGATCAGTGATTCATTGGTATGGCTGTAGCTGCCAGACAGTCTGGTACGAGTATTTCAGAAATGTCTGATCTCCTGCAATCATTCAATTCTGAATAAAAAGGCAAGCAGAGCTCTTTGGCTCTTTGTCCCAACTGGTTCCATGTTACTGGTCCACATTTTTCTTCTGCAGTTTAAATAACCTAAGATGCCACAGTGACTGAAGTTATTCCTCTGAAGCTGCAAGAATGTGAAGACCCCACCTTTAACACTTCCATTTTGCATCGTGTGTCCATTTCTAAGAGCCGTGAGCAGATACGGGTCAAAGAAACCTAACCCATGTTGCACTGATGAACACAGATTGCTTAGGTTTTGCACATCATACACACATACTGCCAGAATCATTTCTGCGGTTACAGACTCCCAGGCTTATCCACTCAGTCCACCCCCACATGCACACACTTCAATCGAGCCCTCGTCTCTCTCTCTCACACACACACACACACACACACACACACACACACACACACACACACACAGATTTAACAAATTCAGCGCTACTGTAAACAGACAACACAGCTCCTTTTTTGCTTGCGTGATTAAGAATAGCATTCCCTCTCTCTCTCTCACACACACCTACATAGCTTCGTTCTCATCTCAACCACTTCAGTCAACCAACGCTATGAATGTTGAGATCTAACTGCTCAAACAAAATCACCCTCTCTCTCTCTCACACACACACTTATCCCTCCTCTCTTCCCTACCTTTCCTCCCACCTCTATACCTGCCGCTCACCTCCTCTCTCCATTTAATCTCTTGTTTTATCGCAACCCTGTTTAATTCTGCTCAGTTCACCCACACCGCTTCACTTCATCCCATTGCACTGCTGTGTCACTCCTGTAGAAAAACAATCCTCCAAAAAAAATGAATAATAATAATCTGCCAATTTCTGTTATATCCCCTCCTTTTATCAGTCTCTTGATCCTCTCTCATACGAAATCATTGATTGTTCCAAGCTGACAGCAAGACTCAACTCAAAATAACCACTCTCCACCCATGGTGAGCAGAACATCACCTCAAAATACGCAACAGGTTGAACCTACAACAGCTGAAGACCACACCAGGTTCCTTCCCCATCAGCCAAGAACAGAAATCTGAGGCTACACTGGGTACAAGGTCACTAAACCTGACTAGCTGAAGACTAAAAAAAGATCAGGTGAGGTTTTGATAGCTAAGATTCTTGTCCTTGGTTGATAGCACTGGAATCCAGTGTGCTCATCTGCCCTTGCAGCCCACCCAACTCAAAATTTGATGTGTTCTGAAATGCTTTTCTGCTCACCAGGTTTGTAAAGAGTGGTTATTCGAGTTACTATAGTCTTCTTGTCAACTATAACTGGTCTAGGGGTGGGTTTCCCAAAAACCTCAACACTTGGAGCATCTTAACTAGGAGAGAGAGCATTCATTGTGCTGCTCACTCGACCATTTAATGATCATCTTTGTGCTACGATGCTTTTGGAAAACTCAGGCCTGCTCCAGTCTCTTCTCACATAAATGAAATATTCCTGCTCATAAAACTGCCACTTCCTGAAAGGTCACAGGACTAGATACTGGTGCAAGTAATCATACCTTTTGGAGGTCAACATGTTGTTCCTAAAGTGGTTGGATAGGTATTAACAAAAGTCATGATTTCAATAATGAGCAAAAACGTGTGTAAATTTAGCACATCATGCAGCCCTGTATTCAACTTTCATTCAGCAGTTTTCTTCACGCTCGGGTTCAAGAAGCTCTTTCCTCTGCTCCACCCCACTTTTTTCCTCAAATCATTGACCACCCGTTTCAGTATCAAGCAAGCTTAATGCACAGATCAATCCTGATTCTCAACTGTGAATATAAAAGACTGTGTTATCTCTCTGGGATTCTCCAGTACTCATCCCTCACTCCCTCAGATTAACATGCCCTCTCTTTCTTTAGAACTTAATCTTCCAGTATCCTGCTATCTCTTCTCTATACCACCAATTGAAAACAGCAGAAATCCCCATCACTAAAAGATCAAAAGGTGGATTATGTTGGTAGAGGTGGCGGTACATCTTCAAAGGGTTTTGGTTGGAAATTGAAGTACCTGCGCTACTCAAATCCAACATGTCCTCATGAGTGACTTTCACCAGTTCATGGTATTTCATCGATTTCAAACACACCACACTAACATAAGCTTTATATGAAGAACAAGATCCCTTTTTTTCTGGGACTTCGTGGTCTAAAGGTTACATGATGTAAAATAATGGTATGTTTACAAGCTAAGTATTTGTTTCAACAAATTCATGGTTAAAATAATGTGCCAAATTGTCGTTCCAATATCACATTTTTCTCTTCTAAAATAAAACCATTCCAAACTCTTTAGAATCTTCAGTTCAATAATAATTGAATAATTTCCTTCATACAAACACTGTACACTTGTAGCTTGTGATTAGAATTAGAATATTTTATTTCTAGATCACTTTTTGGTTTTATATTTAACAGTTATTCCATGAAATCGAGCTGTACATGAACTGATAACCGATGAAGCATGTAGCACCGAGTTGGCCATAAGCTATAGAGAATGAGATTAAGTGGAATAACTTATTCTATCCACGTTCCCTGGATTTTGCGAAAAACAGCATTTTTTATTTTTTGCAAATTTGATAAATAAAAACTTTATACAAAACATCTGACAAAATCTCGGTGAAATGATGGTAGCAATTTGTGAAAGATACTATAATAATTCTAAAAAAAAAAAAGAAAAAAAGCTATGTTCTTACCATCTTTCCATTCCATATTTTGTTGCTTTTTTTGGGGGGGGAGGGGGGTGTCGAGTAGAGTTTTTTTTATTATTATTTCTTCCTTGATTGCTTCAGCAACACGCTCTGCCATTTTGTTTTTCTCTACTCACAGTATACGAGCTGATATCTGAGTAGTAGAGTCGCCAATCAGAGCACGCAATTGCTCATATCCAGTGAATGTGGATAGAATAATGTTTATACCTACAATGTACTCATTTGTCTTCGCTCAAAAAAATAAATAAATAAATAAATAAAAAATCACCCACCCATTCTTGCTGGCATATGAAGCCTCAAAACAGAACTTAAACGGAGCTGCAAGAAATAATTCAGCTCAACATTTATAAAAATTTCATTTACGTCGATATTACCATCAAAGCACACAAGCGCACATCGTTTTAATCATCTTAAAGCATATTATTCAGTCACCACTATTAAACACAAGCAAAAAATTCAATATCTACAGTAAAACAAATGGGATGAGTGTGCAAAGTGCAAGTGAGGAATGTACGCCTGGTGGGTTCTCAGAGTTTCACTGGTGGTTCACTGGTTCTGCCACTGAGATTAACAATCTGTCAGATAAAAGATTTTATTTCACAAATAAATTGAGTATGAAGTCAATATGCCATTTTTGAAAAGCACAGTCATAAGCCAGCTCAATTGCTTTGCATAAATCCAGTAAATCCATTTCTAGGGTATTTTTTAGAAGTTGCCAATATAAATCCAAAATTCCTCCTCTGGATTATGCTTTCAAGATTGTTTTGTAAGAGGTTTTGTTCATTTCGTACACTTATACTGTACACAAAGCTCAGTTAACAAGCTAACGCCTTATAAAAACAAAAACAAGGTGTTCAAAACTTACATGGTCTCATCGTTGAGGAATTCCAGTTTTCCAGCCACCTCCTCATAGTCCTCTCCAGCCTTGGCGGTCCCCTCACTGGTGTGGAATGGCACTGCCACCTTTCCTCGTGCTCCAGATGTTCTGTGCACCTTCACCTGCATGATGCCCACACTCTCACTCACACGCATCGATGCACTCTCGAATGTGAAGATCCCCGCATGGTCATCATCATAGATGGTCACCGTGGCAGTGTGAGCAGCACCCAGCGCAGCTTTTGGCTGAATGGGGACGGAACCTAAAAGGCTATTACCTGGGGCATCTGGATCGAGAATGGAGACCTCGGCTCGATGAACGACACGTGGGTTACTGAGGTGCACGTAGAAATGCTCGTCTTCCTCAAAGATGTCGTCATCAATTACGCCAACAGTCAACTCCTTTATGGTTTCGCCCGGTTTGAAGACCAGCGTCCCCTCAGCAAACTCATAATCAGAGCCAGCATTAGCTGTGCCATCCTCAGTACGATAGTCCACCTAGGGGAAAGCACAGCACAGGATTTTGTAGTCAGAGACCTGAGGATGCCAAGATGATACAGTTCAACCCACCCCCAAAAGAAAAAAAAAAAAAAAATCACCAAAACTAGTGCTGAAATAAGTGAAACAGGTGGAGCAGTGTTTGAGCTTTCATACAGGAGCAAAAAACAAACATCACTGGGAATTTAGGTTACATTACATTACTGGCATTGAGCAGACGCCCTTATCCAGAGCATCGTACAATATACCCAGAGCAGCCTGGGGAGCAGTAGGGGGTTAGGTGCCTTGCTCAAGGGCACTTCAACCATTCCTGCTGGTCCAGGGAATCAAACCAGCAACCTTTTGTCCCAAAGCTGCTTCTCCAACCATTAGGCCATGGCTTCCCCATGGGTTGTAGACTAAAAGTTTAGAAATCCACCCACACCATCTTCTCTTCAAATGCAATTTAGTGCTCATCCTTCCCAGCAGGTAATTAACCCTTTCATCACTGCAGACTGCTATTCCAGTCTTATCGTATGAGGGAAACCCTTGTGTATTGCGTATGCCAATTGGTTGAGAAGTCGTTGGATTCTTCGGGATCTCCTACGACGCAATTTAGATAAGCACTACGTTATTTTATGTTAGAGTTACGCATCTTTTTTCAGTAAATATTAGTGGATAAGAAGCGAATTTACCCATGTTCAGTTTGTCGTAATAAGTGTTAGATATTTTTGAAGCAGAATTCCTCAAGTTTCCAACGGAAACTAATGTGACACTATGGCGCACACTGCATTATATTTTCTTTTAAAATTGTGTACTGGTTTGTATTGAATTTATCACAAAGTTACTCTGTGTTAATGGCATTTCTTATATAAAGTGTATAAAGCAGTCTGTATATGAAGTTACGCAGTGGTGAAAGGGTTAACGCCAACCAAAACGAAGGAGACATACACATTCATTTTATTAGCAACACCATGACGCAACTGCATAGTTGAAGATTGGGAAAATTTCACCTGGTCTTTTTCTATTCAACAATTTGCATGAATTTGCACTTCCTACTAAAGTGATCAATGAATGCACAGTACATTGTATATATCCAGTATTTCTTTTCAATGTTGTTCTGTATGTAGTAATCTTTCGACTAAAATAGACAAAAGTATATTAAACAATAACCAAATAACTCTTTTAAAACGATCTTTATTGAGGACGCTAACGTCACAGAAGTGATTTACAGAAAGGCTCTCAAAAAATGTAATTACATTAAAAACTATTTTTAAAAAATGCAGGTAAAATTGTGCAGTTATGAAATTGTGCGTTTTAAACAAAATATTTTCTGACTACAAAACTACTTTGCAGAGGCCTTTTTAAAGACTTTCTTCATGTTGTCGCTTCCTTCAAGGACTTGTTTCAATTGTCTACAGCAAAATTTGTAGATGCCCACAAGCCCCAGTTTCTATCAGCTACGGTTTTTCAAATATTACTGCTAAATCTAGGTGTTATAGTTGTGATAAGCCTTATTGAAATTAATTTCAAAAACTTGTGAACAAACAGCTGGTTTAGACACTTGCAAAAGAAAGTAGCTCGATGTTCAGCACGTTTGTGGATGGGCGGCTTCTGCTTTTTCATAATTAAACTTCTAACTAAATTCAGTGTATATAAAAACAGACAAAAACCGGAATTCATCAATTTAATCTTTTTTTTTTTTTTTTCGCGTACATCAGCCATAGTTGACCGTTCACTGCAGATTTGTTAGCTAGCTCAGGAGAGCGACCCAGGGTGGACATAGAGGATGTAGCACAGTTCCCACTCAACCACTCTCACACACACCCCCCATGGGCAATTTAGAGTAACCAGTTAGCCTAACAGTGGAAGAAACCAGAGCATCTGGAGGAAACCCACAGACATGAAGAAAACATGCAAACTCCACACAGAAAAACCTCATCAGCCATGAGGCTTGAAACCAGAACCTTCTCACTGCGAGGTGACTGTGCTAACCACTACACCACCGTGCCACCCATTATAATTTCATGATATTCATTCGAATTTCTGAAAAGTCATAATATTTAGTACTTAGTAAGTAAGATGCCTGAAGGATAATTTAGTTTGAGAATGACAAATGATGCTAAGTGAGTCTAATGCAATTCATCTCCATAATTTTTCATTAAAATTCAGTGATCCTCTAAAAAGCTAAAAAGTCCCTTCCTGCCATCAGTGCGCTTCTGTGGATTTCAGGGCCAAGATTCTCTTAACAGTCATTAAGTGACTGGAGTACGGCAGATTTTTTTTTTTATTAACGGTTTCCCAGTGCTCACCTTTACTGTGCAGCCACTGTCCCCTCCATGTCTGCCCACAGCCAGTTTGAGGGAACCACAGTTCTCGAAGCACTGGTAGTGAGAGGGCTCAAACTCCAAGTAGACGGTGTGAGGATCCTCTTCTTGTGCATTGGCCTCATGGCAGCTCACTACTTTCCTAGCCTGGTCTGCAGCATGCTTCTTCAGGATGTTCCCTGCGCCAATCATCATGCGTGTGGCCTGGATGCGGTAGAACGCCCTGCTCTTTTGTTGCTGAACCAACACCTGGTAGTTGGCCATTTCGATCAGCTGCTCCATGTCCTTCTCAGGGTGCCTTTGCTTCAGCTCCTTCAGCGTCCGAGCCATTTCCCTTCGTGCCTCTTCTTCTTCTCCACCTCCTCCTCCACCACCTCCTCCCTCTTCCACGCCAGCAAGCATGCCATCCAGAACCTCCTTGTGGTGAGAGTTGGTGCCCTGCCCATCCATCTCCATGTCCATCTTCGTGAACATACCATCACCCTCCGTTTCAATGATGATGCCACGATTCTTGTCCGCACGGTAGCGCTTATGAACGTACTTGTAGAAGAGCAAACGACGGTCTGCGATCCAGGCTTGGAGCACACAAATGGGAAAGAAGAGGAAAGTTAACACAGCTTCCCAAACCTCCACCACGCCAGGGGAAAATACAGAGAGGATCATGTAGAGCCAGATGTAAGCGAACACACTCCAAGCTGCGGTCACGAAAAAGACCCTTAAGTGTTTTATCTTTCTCACTTCACCATCGGGCACCACGTAGACACAGATAGCGATGATGATAAACATGTTGAAGGCAGCACTGCCTACTATGGTGCTTGGACCAAGATGACCAGCTTCAAACTTGTGCCCACAGACTTCAATCACAGACAGCAGGATCTCTGGTGCTGAAGAACCCAATGCCATTAATGTCAGGTTGGACACAGTCTCATTCCAGATGCGCACTGTGGCAGTGCTAGTTTCTCCATTGGGTTTTTTAATGGTGATTTCCTTCTCTTGTGATGTGATAACCTCAATTGAGGACATGAAGCGATCTGCAATGATGGACATTCCCAGGAACATGTAGATGAGGGCAACGAAATAGACAATGGCACGTGCCACCTTATCACCCACTGATGGGTTCTGGGGGTTCCATATAGGGAGTACCACGCCCTCAGAGCAGCTGTACTCCCCAGAACAGTTCCCTGGGCTACTGTGGGAGGCATCAGAGGTGGCCTGGGAAAGCTGAGTAACACTCAGCATGATGAGGAGGAGAGCAGACAGGGAGGTAGTGGAGGTATGCGTGAGACAGAGGCGATGCATGGTGTTGCAGGACTGATAATGGAATCCAGCAAAAGCAGAATTCAGCTCCTAAAATGTAGTAAATCAGCCCCACGATGTCCACCTCTGAAATGTACAAGAATAGAAAAGGGCAGATTTTAAATTTGACACACTGTACCATAGACACCATGACATACTTGTATCTTCCAATTCAAATATGTACCTTTCTCTATGACGGCAATTAACACACATTTGTACATTTTGGTTATTGACAAATCATAATCCATAGATTTGTGATCACTTTTTTTTTTTTTCTTTAACTATCCACAAGCCACAAAAAGTGAAATCTTAGCAAGTAGAAATACACTATGGCCAAAAGTTTATGGACACCTGACCATCATACCCATGTGTGGTTCTTCCCCAAACGGTTACCACAAAGTTGGAAGCATAAAATTGTATAGAATGTTTGTATGAACATTAACATTTCTTTTAACTGGAACTAAGGGGTTGAACTGAAACATTTTCCAGCATGACAATGCTCCTGTGCACAAAGTGAGATCCATGAAGACACGGTTTCCCCAAGGCTGATGTAAAAGAACTTGAGTGTACTGCACAGAGCCCTGACCTCAAACCCAGATGTGATTGAACACCTTTGGGATGAACTGGAATGACTGCTGCACATCAGTGCCCAACCTCTTGCACTGTTGTGGCTGAATGAACACAAAATCCCCAGAGCCATACTCCAAAATCTAGTGGAAAGCCTGGCTAGAAGAGAGTGGAGGTTCTTATAAGCAGCAAAGGCAGATAAACTCACAATTAATGCCCATGATTTTGGAATGGGATGTTCAACATGCAGGTGTCCACATATTTTTGGCGACGGTGCATCTTGAACATAGTGAAATTTCTCTCGCGTTTCTTATTATAATAAAAAGGATAAACAGTAAACCAAATATAAGATTCTGAAATCTTTTTAACCTTATTACTAATATCAAACTTGAAGTTTTCTTGTTTAATTGGCAGATAATTTTGCTTATTTTACTAGAAAAGATGCAAAAGGTCTAAAAGAAATATTCTATGTTTAAATAGGTCTGAATTTATGGATCAAGTGATAGGCATGCATCCTTCCTTCTTGTTCTCCATTTTATGAAGCTTAATTTTGCAGTTCCAAATCAAGTCCTGCCATAATGCTATGAAGAATGCTTGCTTTTTTTTTTTGGAGAAACAGCACTGTTAGAACCCTTAGATTTGGGGCTAAATTGAGAGTGGAGATGGGGACTTGGTGCTCATTATGTGCCTAGATGCACACAAGTTACTTGATCTAAAAATTCATAATTTATATTTCAATTGGGTCACAAATCATTGAAAAAAAATCCATTTAAAAAAAAAAAATAATCATGTATTTGATGTTTTGAGTATAAGGTTTTTGTAAACCACATACAATCCCAAATGTCTATTTTCACAAATTTTTTTTCCCCACATTCCGATTCACAAAACACAAATTGAGAAACATCTGCTCAGAGAAAAC
>JANZLB010000004.1:45836259-45849895 GCA_026167865.1 Notarius quadriscutis | reverse complement strand
CCTAGGTGCTTGATTTTATACACCTGTGGCCATGGAAGTGATTGGAACACCTGATTCCGATAATTTGGATGGGTGAGTAAATACTTTTGGCAATATTGTGTATATTGAGTTTTCACTCATAATGTGGAAAGCTTTGGGGGGAATACTTATGCAAAGCACTGTCGGCACTACTTGGACTTGATTATCTGTGTCAGAGTACAGGCACTTATGGATGCAGATGCAGGGGAAAGCGGGTGAAGTGCAAACTGCAGAGGCAGAAATCGTAGACAGGAAACAGGCATAGGTTGATGGATCAGTAAACAGGGCAATGCAGGAGAGATGAGGAAACGAGGTCGAAAATTAACGAAAACAGTGGTCTTTATCCAGAAGTCAGTCAGGAAAACAAACGGCTCTGTATAATCAGGTACGGGACACAGAATGATACTTTGCGAGGTGTGTTTGTGACTGCTGAGCTTATGTAGGGAAGGTGATTGCGGGATAATCGGAGACAGATGATGTGGTTAGAACTCTGGTGACGGGGGCTGCTGTGTAACATGGGAAGTGTAGTCCAGAGTGGCCATGTTTGGAGGCTGCTCTGAACTCAGGTTTTCAGTGTTGTTACTGACAGAACCACCCCCCTGAGGGAGCAACTTCCTTCCTTGGCCGACCTCTCTTTCTCAGTGCAGGTTTTTCAGGGTGCTGGCTGTGGAACTATTGGGTGAGCAGGGGGTCTAAGATGTCCCTGGAGCTGACCCAACTTCGTTCATCAGGGCCATAGCCCTCCCAGTCAACCAAGTACTTGAGTTGTCCCTGTCTGCGGCGGGAATTGAGAATCTTCTTGACTTGGTAGATTGGCTCACCTTCAGTGTCTGGGGAGAGGGTTTCTTGGATGTGTGTGTCTGCTGGTGTGTACGATGGCTAGTGGGATGGCCCGTGGCAGGTGATGCATGTGCCTAAGTAATAAGCCTGCCTCTGAGATGGTGTGGGACATACAGAAGATCAAGAGGGCAGTTTTCTGGGAGCGTTTGAGGTTGTGAATCCTTAATCTCCTTGTCCAAATCCCAGGTGATGGCCTAAAGAAAGCATTCAGGTTTGAGGATGTGATGAGGTTCTGAGTTATGTGGAGAGGGGCTGTGAATTCTGGATAGCGTATCTGCCTTGGTGTTCTTGGAGCCAGGACAGAAAGATATCGTGAACCTGAAACATGTGAAGAACAGATCCCATCTGGCTTGTGACGTGGGTTGAGACGTCTTGCCTTCTTGAGATATTCCAGGTTCTTGTGGTCAGTTAGGATAATGAAGGGGTGTGTGGCTCCCTCAGGCCAATGTCTCCATTCTTCCAGGGCTAGCTTAATAGCTAGTAGTTCTCTGTTGCCTATGTCATAGTTCCTTTCTGTGGGTATGAGCTTCTTAGAGTAAAAGGTCACTGGGTGTAGTTTGGGTTTCTCCCCGAATCGTTGAGATAGAATGCCTCCCACTCCCATCTCAGATGCATCTACCTCAACCACAAATGGTTTAGTGGGGTCAGGATGTTGAAGTATGGGAGCAGTGGTGAAAGCAGCCTAGAGTTTCTCGAAGGCTTCCTCAGCTGCTAGATTCCATTGGAGGTGCCAAGGATTGTTCCTTAGGAGAGAGGTCAGAGGCATGGCAATGGTGCTGAAGCGCCCTAATGAAACGATGGTAGAAATTAGTGAAGCCCAGAAAACACTGTTGCTCCTTGACTGAGGTAGGGACCAGCCAAGACGTGACAGCTGAGACTTTTGCCTGGCCCATGCTAACTCCCTCAGCATTAATGATGTACCCCAAGAAAGAAATCTGGCGTACATGAAATTCACATTTTTTCTGCTTTAACATACAGGTGATTCTCAAAAAGCCAGGAGAGTACTGATCTGACCTGTCTTGAATGGCTTTCTTCTTCGGGGGAGTAGATCAATATAACATCAACGTAGGCGATAACATATCTCCCCACTATGTCTCGGAGCACATCATTTATTAGACACTGGAACACACTTGGTGCCGAAGAAAGGCCATAGGGCATTACCTGGTACTCAAAATGGCCAGCGGTGGTACTGAAAGCTGTCTTCCATTCATCCCTTTCTCTGATTCTGATTAGATTATTGGCACTACATAGATCGAGCTTTGAGAAAATCTTTGTGGAACATAGTTGTTCCAGGGCTGAGGGTACCAGTGGCAGAGGATATGGGTATTTCACAGTGATTTGGTTGAGGCCCATATAATCAATACACGGCTGGGGACCCCCTCCCTTCTTTTCCACAAAGAAGAAACCAGCTGAGGCAGGTGAGGTGGGAGGTCGGATGTACCCTTGGTTCAACACTTCCTGTACATATTCTTCCAGGGTGGCTTGCTCGGTCTGGGAAAGAGGATAAATACAGTTGCAAAGCGGAGTGGTACCTGGGAGGAGGTCAATTGCACAGTCATAAGTGTGATGCAGAAGTAGGCCACAGGCCTTGCCTTTACTAAACACTTCCTTAAAGTCCATATAGCGCTCAGGAACATTGTCCAGCGAATCAGGCTGGGGACTCTCCACTGACGTGGAGGAGAGGTTCAGTTGTGGACGAAGCAGACAGTTCTGGAAACAGGTGGGTGACCACTGAAGAGTGTCCTTCTGCTGCCAGGAAATTAATGGGTCATGGAGTTGAAGCCATGGGTATCCCAGAATTAAGTCATGATGTGCTGTGGATGTAACCAATAGAGAGGAGTTTGGAGTGGAGGGCTCCCACCTGAATACGAAGCAGAGACGTGCGACTGGTGACGAGTTCTTCCCCTATGGGGCCTCTATCAATGGTCTTGAGGCTGAATGGCCTCTGGAGTGTGTTCGTGGACAGGCCGAACCTCTGGACAACGGGAGTGTCAATTAAATTCCCCTCCGCTCCTGAGTCAGTAAATGCAGAGAGAATGTGTGTAGACGATGACAGCTTCAATAAGACAGGCATTTTAAAAGACTGCGCTTTATGAGGTGCCAGGGAACTCACTGGACTGGAAGAGGTTTCTGCTGGACTGACACAAGGAGGATGAACAGGGCATTTGGAAATGAGATGACTTGGATCACCGCAGTAGAAACATAAACCCTCATGTCTTCTTCTTTCTCTTTCTGGGCATTTGAGACAAGCTTGAGATATTTCCATGGGCGAGGGCGAGTTGGAGGTAGGAGGTAACATGGTGGTGCCTTGTAAAGATGGTCTACTGTTGAGTAGATGGTCCAGATGAATGGCTAGGTCGATGAGAGAGTCCAGAGTCAACTGTTCGTCTCGATATGCTAGCTCACTCAATACCTCTGGGTTTAAACCCTGACAAAAGACTGCCTTCAGAGCTGGCTCATTCTCACCACTGCCTGCGGCGAGGGTTCGGAAGTCCAGAGCATACTCTGCAACTCTTCTCTTACCCTGCCTGATGTTAAGCAGGCTTTCACCAACTTCGATACCCTCTGGTTCGTGATCAAAGACTCATTTAAATAGTTCCAAGAAACAATCAAACGAGGTTGTGTGCTCACCTCCTCGCTCCCAACAGCACTGGCCCATTGGAGAGCTTTACCTGTCAACAGTGTGAGAGATTTGGTGATTTTTTGATCTTCAGAAATGTCAGTGAGAGAGGAGAAATACAGGGAGCATTGGAGAAAAAATCCTTTACAACTGGTGGCATCACCGGCGTATGTCACGGGTGGCGAGAGAAGCTTTGTGGAGCTTGTGGAGGATTCAGGGTGTGTTAGGAGGGTCTGCGACATCACAGCAGCAAGCTGTGCCATTCTGGTGTTGAGGTCACTGAGCATCTGCTGGTGTTCTCCTAAAAGACACCCTTGAGCGTTCAGTGCAGTCTGCTTCGCCTCCTCTGCTGCATCCATGGATGGTGAAGTATCCTGTCAGAATGCAGGCACTTAGGGATGCAGGTGTAGGGGAGAGCAGGAGACGCAAACTGTTGATGAAGCCGAATCAGAAGACAAGAATCGTAGTCAGGGAAGTGGGTGGAGGTTGATCGATTGGCAAACAGAATATCAGAGGAGAGACTAGGAAACGAGGTCGAGAAAAACATGAACTATAGTCAAAGACAGAAAGGCAGGCAGAAAGCAAACGGCTCGGTAATGACAGGAGAGAAACACTGAACGATATTTCGCGGTGAGCGAGTGTGAAAGTGGTGTTTAAGTAGGGGAGCTGATTACTGAGATAATGATTGACAGGTGTAATCAGTAAGCTGGAGACGGAGGGCACTGTGGTTCTTGGGAGACGTAGTTTGTGTTGGCCATGTTTGAAGGCTGTTTCGAGCTTGTGCTCGCAACACCATGACTGACACTCTTTTTCTCTCATCCAGCCAATAAAAATGGGCTCCTGCAAATTTTGCTTACATTTCAGTTTTTGAGCATCCAATTCACCATTTAAAAATATATTTCAATGTAGCAGCAGTTTTATTTTCACTTGAGGAAGATTATTGCCTTACATGAAATCTATACTTTCACTTACATTCTTACATTTCTCAGTACTTTTTCCACCCCTGATGCTAGTTTATAGTAATCTCCATTATTGTCATGTCATTTAAAAAAATGCAATACAATCAGGGTCCCACTGGTTATACAGTACCAGTGAAAAGTTTGGACACACCTACAGTACTTATTCATGTGTTTTTCTGTATTTTGACTATTTTCTACATTGTTGAACACTACTGAAGGCATCAAAACTATGAAATAACACATGGAACATATCTGGAATTATGCGGTAAACAAAAGAGTGTTAAAAACCAAAGTATGATTCATATTTTAGATTCTTCAAAGTATCCACTGTTTATCTTGATGAGGCTTTGCACACTATTGGCATTATCTTAACCAGCTTCATGAGGTAGTCACCTGGAATGCTTTTCAATTAACAGCTGTGCCTCATCAAAAGTTAATCAGTGGACGGATTTCTTGTCATCTTAAAATGTGTTTGAGATCAAACAGTAAATAATAATAGCCCTATTCCACAACTGTAGTAACCCATATTGTATCAAGAACTGGTTGAGCAAGTAATGATTGAGGTCACTTCTCTTTAAGACCTGAAGGTCAGCCAATCCACAAAATTGCAAGAATCTGAATGCAACTTCGAGTAGGCGTGTCCAAGCTTGTTTTTTTTAGTAAAAAAAAATTCAAGGTTTCATAAAGGAGATAAGTATAATTCACATTGATAATCTGGGGAAAACCCATTGGATGTCATACTTATATTTACTTTGTAATTTTAACTCATCTTAATATTTGTCTGCTGAATCGGGTATTTGAACACCACACCTATAAATGCGCAATACTAATGGAACCATTTATTCTATCCACATTCACTGGATATGAGAAGTTGCGTATTCTGATTGGCTACTCTACTACTAGGCTATCAGCTCATATACTGCAAGTAGAGAAAAACAATAGTGGAGCGTGTTGTTGAACCAACTGAGAACGAAATAACTCCTTGAAAACAAAACCCCCAAAAGTATTTGATGGTAAGAACATACCTTTTTGTTTTTCAAGAATTAACTACTTTTTTCACAAATTGCTATTGTCATTTTGCCCGTTTGTTTACATTCTAAGTGGAAATTTTGTTAGACGTTTTGTATAAAAGTTTTTATTGAATTTGCAAAAATAAAAAAAATGCTCCGTTTCTCAAAATCCAGTGAATGTGGATAGAATAAAAAACACATTCCACTCACTCAAGCTTGTCGTCCATGGCTTATAGCCAACTTGGTGCTATGTGCCTCGTCAGCTATCAGCTCATGTACAACTCAGTTTCATGGAATAACTGTTCGGTATAATAGATAATATAATCTGACTGTGTGTGTGTGTTGCAGACCCACAGAGAACTTCAGATCATGCTTTTATATTATGCTGCTTCTAAACTGAGCTTCATGTAAAAGAACAAATGCTCAACTTTGTATTGATTTAAAAAAAACATTTTAAAGTAAATAAATAAATATATATATATATTTATCTTGACAGGATATCGAAGTCGCAAAAATGGGTTCAAATTACCAAACCTGCAGGTGTGCAGGCAACTTAAACGAAGTCAAACAGTTTGCTATAATGACAAAAGCTACTGAAAATGACTCCAGTGAATTGCTCGCTATGGATTCATTTACCAACCTAAAGACATTTCATTTCCTGCTAGCACCAAAGATGAGCTTCATCTGTTTCCCCCACCCATAGGGTTCTTCTTGATGGTTTTTTGCTATCATTTTATTTAATTGTTGCTGCAGGAGTGTAACTTGTCCCTAATGGACAGCCTGATGTGAACAATGTGCAGATTACCAACTGTATACACCTGAAAAGGTTTATAAAGATGGGATGACTGCCTTTTCTTTTCACCTAGTTGTTGTATGAACAAGCAAATGGGGGGAAATTGGTAATGATGAGAAAAAAATAATAATAATAATTCAAGCTCACACAGATAATTAACCCTTCCTCTTTATGACCAAAATTAAATCATTTTTACCCGATACAATCCAAGTCATTCGTGCTTTTTATTTATTTAAACATGGATTATTAGAACACACCATCTTGGTATCAGCCTTGAATTTCCTTGGTTTTAACATCCCTTTAGAATTTGGTTTAATCTTTTTTGTTTGTTCTTAAGTGGTCACAACTCTCTTAAATGGCAGTTATGAGCTCTACATATTGTTCTCCTCCAAGACTCTTCCGATTTACACTTTCCAGAGCCTCAAAACTGGCCAAAAAAAAAAAAAAAAAAGTACTTCTGCAGACGTTTTATTTTATTTTGCCAGGAAGGTCCCATTGAGATACAATACATCTCATTTTAGTTGAATTGCTCCTGAAGTCCTCAAAACGCACCTTAAAATCAATAGTTTTTGGTAAAGGATGAATACATTCTGTGATTCAGGTTGATATTGTCCTGTGCAGCAGAGTGGAAATTAAATGTTTTTAAAAAGTGCTTTATAAGTTGTGTCACATCAGCAACGTTGTCCATTTTAAGTGACAGTGGTGGTTCAGATCAAGCAACTCATCAGAAGATTGAGAGTTTAAATCCCAGAATGGACAAGCTAACACTGTTGAGCCCTTGAGGAAGGACCCTTAATCATCATCAACTGTCCTAAATAGGCAACATCATGGTTCGGACTCTGCATGCTAGCACCAGTTTCCTAACAAGTCTTTGTATATGAGAAGTATTAAACTGTACTATAGTCTACTTCACTTGCAATACTATATAACTGACTATACAGTAAAGGCTCTCTGTAACTACATTACCCATGATCCCCAGTTAGTCGAATCACTGGATTCTTTGTTAACCAAGCCATGAGCTCAGTCTTCTGATTACACCATCAGAAGACTGAGATACGCCTTTATAAACTCTGACCACCTTCGCATAATACTGTCCCACCAATATGGATAGGCCTTCTCGTTTCACATCTGTTTTAAAAACCCACCACTTGCATCTCTGTCCAAGTCACGACTTACTCGTAGTAACGTACTTGTTCACACAACCCCAGTGTTAAAGTGTAAATTATGCTTAATGAAAGGCATTATATCCCACAGTGCTATGTTTCTAGTCCTACAGACCGATTCTCAATATTTCCACTCCATGCCTGCTGGCTACTTTTGGTTTTAAGAAATAAAAACCAACACTGCACAGTAGGAGGATTCTAACAGGATTAGAAAACTGATTACTCTCATTAGCAAGAAGTGATACACAGCTGGCACCTTGGATCTCAGGTGCACTAAAGAAGGATCAAATTCAGCTCTTCTGGAACCAGATCAAATCCCAAGCGATGATCCTAGAAAGAACCTCTTATGCTCAGTTTCCACCAGAACCTTGTTCCTGACCAGCAGAACAGCAGGCTGGACTTCATTATCATGGTTATGCTTGATGAATACCTCCAAGCACACACAATGTGTGTTCATGTTGAACCCACATTTCATTGCTTGGGGGGGGGGGGGGAAGCATGCAAAAAGTGATTGGGTTTGTGGGCTCTGGAGTAGCAGCGAAATCCAAAGCAGACTCTTTATCCTTGGGTAAACTAGCTCAAGGAATTGAGGTGACAAGTTAAATAAATTGAAAAATGTCATCTCAAGCGCAGTCCCTAAATGACTACTAACTGAATCTCAGCTGTAACAGGAGTGAGTGTATTTCTGAAAAGTGTGTGCTATAAATTCTGGTATTCTAGACTCCAAGCCTGAGAAACCTCAATAGTATTTCTTGCATTAAACACCCCCTCATAACCAAAATGTCCCTAGGAATAAAAGTTGTAAGTCTGACTTTCTTAAAACAAATCGATTCTCAGAAACGATGCACATTCACTGCCTTGGTAATCCATTTCACAGTTACGTCCCTTCTTATAACCTCCACCTTCCTACTACTATTAATCCTTCTGACTCTTTACACTCTTCCCTAAAGCACTGTTCTCTCGATTTTCTCAATTTACATTTACCAAAAAAACACTGCAATAAAGCATTCCACACACTTTCACTGAAGCAAAACGATGTCCGCCTAGCCGAAACCAGGTTGAAGCCTCTCAAACCAGACAGGACTGTGTGTGCATTTTGATTTTTGATGGTTGTGAAGACATTTTCTAAAAACGAAAGCAAATATTTATAGCACCTCCAATAACCCCACTTCTTTATCCCCCAGCAGTCAGTGTGTGTGTGTGGATATTAATTGAGCTTCCTCCACACACAAAACTGGGTTTAATCAAGAGTGCAGGGTTTAAGTGAAATAAAACATCAGGTCAATTTTCCCCTGGCTGTGTCACCAAGGCCAGCCGAACCATCAGTCAGTCTGAAGGTCTCCACGAGAACAGCACTCCTTCCATTATACTTTTCTCCTATTCATGAGGAATGCTGAAATGAAAAAGCAGGCCATTATCTGTCAGTTTCCTTTCCTGAAATAGAATAAATACCTGCGCAAGTATAATGATAATCTACTAGAGCCAGTGCAGGTGAATCAATGGGGTGCGCTATGGCGTAAGCTAAAACACACACACACACACACACACACACACACACACACACCCCTGAGCCAGGTCAACAAAATACAGGGTGGTTAAAAAAATATTCACAATCTAATAACTTTGCCAATTCTCATTCAATTGACCTCAAATTAACAGCATGTGTGGAAACAGGTCAATTTTTTTCCTTCCCCTTTTTAGGTATAGAAATGCCATTCACTGGAAAAGAAAAGGTGTTGAGTGTTAGAGTACGCTCTAACACAAACAAGACTGTGCAGAGTGCATTTATGAGAATTCTCAAAAAACACACCAATTGCAATGGACATGGCACAAAAAGTTCAAGGAGGAAGGCTGTGCGCGCACACGTCAGGCAGCACGCATATTAAAAACCTGTGAAATCGTTCATGGAATCCGTATACCTTTGAATTTCTCATTTAAATTGAGGAATAAATCTTATATTGCTCAACAGTAAGCCTGTTCAGTTTCATTTTCCTAGCCTATGTAGTTCCTGGGATACATCTCAAATATCAAATTTTTGAAACACCCTGTATAACCAAACAGAAGCTTGTTCCTGCTGGCTGAATCTCTATATTAGGGACAAAACACAGTTTTTCTTATACATGCTTTTCATCAGTTGGCTTTGACTTGACAGCAGCCCCTCATCAGTATCCCTCCATAATTGTAGTGGAAGGAAGCCAGGCTTTTCTAATGGCACTTTAATGTGGCATGCATTATATTTCATCATTACGGGTGTATTCATTTACCATTTTGAGATCAGATAATGGGGAACTTCAATATCCTTCATGTGAACACTAAACTGGAAATGGCTAAATGAAGCCAAAGATGGGTACTTGGAGAGAACACCTGATTAAGATAAGAGATAATTTCATAAAGCATCAATAACTCTTAGGAGGACCATCAATGACCGGAAAAGGGGGTGGAGTGAGGTGGAGACTAATGATGAACTGAATCACATAACAGCAATAGACCAGTCCGTCCTCAAATAACGTGCCAGTGAACTTGTTATGCAGAATACGCAGTATATACACTGTCAAGATAATAAGTACTGAGCATTTATATAGGTTTGTGTCATATTTGTGACTCGGATGTTTCCATTATTGCGAGAAGTAAGAAAATCCATTATTATGAGGTGACATCCATGGACATCCCCTTCACAATATTGTCTGGTTTACATTTTCTCCCCTTTTTAAAAAAAAATAAAGTGTACATTGATAAATACTGTACAGTCTGGGGAATGACACTGGCATAACAAACGGAGTTCAAGAGTAATCTTTACTTTCTTACATTCTCCAGCCAATTAAAAACGTTTGCTCTTTACATATACTTTGGATAAGGGGAGGATGAGAAGAACTAAACAAGGGGATTTAGAGATCGAATGACTGTATAGCAGGAGTATAGCCGAGTATCTCTTGGAGATCATCTCATCCCCAGGCACGAGCAAGATACATGGTAGGCCTGCATGGACATCAAATATGGAGTTTTCTTCTCCCTTGGGATGCTTTGTTAGGCCTTTACTGTAGCCACCTTCAGTTCCTGCTTATTTATGGGTCTTTGTCTTCAGTAAGTGAAAAGCATGATCAATTGGGTTCACCAATTTGGCCATTTAATCTTGAGCATTCCAGTTCTTTGCAGTAAGAAGCTCGAGTGCTGCTTTTGCTGTGTCTGTGTCATTATCCATCTGTACTCTGAATTATATTGTCCATCTGTACTCTGAATTATATTGTCCTATTAGTTTTGCAGCATTTGACTGAATTGGAGCAGAAAGCATCTCTATTTACTTCAGAAATCATCCCGATACTTCCATCAGCAGTCACATCACCAATAAACACCAGTGACCCTCTTTTATTAGCAGCCATTCATGCCCATGTCCACCATGTTTGACAGATGTGGTATGCTTTGGATCATTAGGCCTTCCTTTCCTTTTCCATACTTGTCTCTTCCCATCATTCTGGTAATCGGTCAATCTTGGTTTTATCACGACAAATAATCTTAGTCCAGAACCAGGTGGGCTTTCTAGCAAAGTCCAATCTGACCTTTCTGTTCTTGAGTGTTACCATTGATAAGCATCTTGGGGTAAAGCCTCTGTATTTACATTCATGAAGGTGTCGCTTGATTGTAGACTTTGAAAAGGATAGGCCTTCCCCCTTAAGAGTGTTCTTAACTTGGTTTGCGGTTGTGAAGTGGTTTTTCTTTACCAAGTAAACAATCCTCCGTTTTAGTGGTCTTCCAGGCCTTTTGGTGATTGAGCTCACCAGAGCATTCACTCTTAACAACGTACCAAAATTTATCTGTGACCAGGAGCTCAAGAGAGCAAAATTGGCCTGTACTGCCAGGATGAGAGGTGTACCAAACTCTGTCAATTACAGAAACACTAGCCAATCATGGACATCTGTGAGCTCGTGTGTTGATTTGGCCCCTCCTAAAAAGTTTCTGTAATCTCTCTGATGGGTCCGCTTCATTGTTTCAGTTTAATAATGGCCTCCTTTACTTGAATCAACGCCTATTTGGACCACATATTGAGCATTCCCCATGAACAGCTGCCATATGCAAATTCGATGCTTGGAATCAGCTCTAGACAATTTATCTCCAATTTGTCATGAAATAATGAAACGGGCCATAACTGCACTGCAAAAAAAATCTTAGCAAGTGAAAATACCTTGAAAAAAATCTAGTATTTTATATTAGAAGAAAAGACACCAATTGGAGATTATTAAAACTAGTTCTAGACTGCAACCAACTTATTCCAAGATGTCTGATCAAGTAAAAATCTGTCCATGCAACAAGATAATTAAGTAACTTTCTCCTCAAATTCAGCTTTCAATTTTTTGCAGTGTGGCTATGAAACTGCTCAAATCAATTGTCCAATTACTATTAAGCTTGTGAAAATGGAGGGACTATGTTTAAAAAAACAAAAAACCCCGCACACCACCCAAACAGTTAATGTGATATTTTTGTTAAATGTCTTGAATTAAAACTGAAATCCTGCACTTCAGGCACATCTTGATTACTTCATTTCAAAGCCAATGTGGTGATGTAAAAATTGTGTCACTGTCCAAATACTTAAGGGCCTGACCGTGTGTGTAAACCAACACACAGGTCCTTAAGTATGCGCATTAAAATACACATCGTACACTTCCTTTAGAACACACACCTTTCATATATCATTTTTCAGCAGACACTTAAATGCTCATACATGTGTATTGGTTCCTCAAATTCTTAGTTGGTTCTTCTCCACAGGTCTGAGGATTATACATTAATATTCCTAAGAAGATACCAAGTATTAGCATCTTGCATAACTAATCTCAAACACCACAAGATTAGTTGAAATGCCGTACGTCTTTGTCCCAGCCTGTTTAAATGGCCGACTCAATCAGAAGTTAAAATGGTCACCACATTCCATGCAGCATTCACAGACAGGAAGGGTGCATACACCTAAAACTTGCAGCAGCTTTAAATGCATCATAACAGCCCATGTTGAACATGCAAATAGCTAGGACTTTCACCAGCATTACTGAGCTGACTGTTGGACCACCTGGCACTTTCATTTCTTCTGGCCATGATCAGCACTGGCTGGCAGAATGCTTTAGCTCACCCGTTCACAGCATCAGTAAAATATTATGCACTTTGCAAAACCAATCGCGAGACAGCATAATGATGGTGGCACATAAATGCCAGGGTGTTGCTGCGAGATGTGAGAAAAGGGGCTTTGTGAACGGTCTCATAAAATGTTCGGCTCAGGTGGGCTTTAATGACACAGCTGTCGCTGTTCAAAAATAATCCCAACAAGAACAGTGAGTGGTAAGGGAGTTTCCTTAATAGGCAAATTTGCCACCATGCACTCATTTTCATAATCATCATATCAGGAGTCTAGTCAATGCCTTCAACCCTGCATTTCGCAGTTGACGGAAAGAAAAAAAAAAAAAAGCTAAATTGAACCAGCTCAATATCAATCCCCTCTGAGCCCCTGCTTTCTGGTGGCAAGTACTTTTGTTCTTATTATAATTGAAATGTCTGAAAGCCAGCCAGTCATCTAAAGGCAGGGCTGAACATTTATGGGAAAGGTCACCTGCTGCTCACCTTTAACTGGCTGCATGTGGCATTTGTCGGCCAAAAGTAACACCAGTTTCTCCTTTTTTTTTTTTCCCCCAAATCCAGGCAGCATGGTGACATTTTCCTGAAGCATTTACGCTGGTATTCACCATTTCAGCTTGGTGTACGTGCGCCTGTACTCAAGAGGCTGTCTGTTCAAAAGCACCACCAGGCAATTGGTTCACCATTTCAAGGTTTTAGACAAACTGCAGTACATTTATTCTCTCTCAGAGAGAGAGACGTTTCCAGGGGCCAAACTCCATGCTAGTGCTTCAAGCCCAAATGTCTCGTATCACGATTTCACGGTTATCAAAATTAGTCAGCTAATTTGCAGACTGGCTTTATTGCACAATCATTTTGAATGAACAGAAACTGTCTTTTTACTGTATTTTATACTGGACATTAGAACGATTCCTTCATGTATGTAAAATGTTTAAAATGCTGAATATAAATAAAATGAATACAATTTGACTAAATCTAAAGCAACAAAAACATGCCACCACAGTGGACAATGTCATGATCTGAATAGTGGAAAAATAGTTTTGCATATACTAGTGCATCTCAAAAAATTAGAATATTGTGAAAAAGTTCAATATTTTCCATCAGTTATTTAAGAAAGTGAA
>JANZLB010000004.1:45822483-45833536 GCA_026167865.1 Notarius quadriscutis | reverse complement strand
TTTCGGGTGAGAGGTGAAATGTTTTCAAGAATCTTCAAGCAAGTCCAGTTGCTCTTTTCTACCAACCACAGTTTACTGGTGCTGAGCCTTGCAAAATAAGGTGGACCTCTCAATCCTCAATGATGGTCTGCCACTGATAAAAAGATGAAGGGTATGCAAAAATTTGTGTGGTTTCAAGTTTGCAGAGTGGGACATCAGTATTTTTGATGCCGTCACATTATGTTGAGGAAACCCACTGAGATTGCCCAGCCATGTGTGAAAACACTCACTGAGCTGTGCAGCAGGGCTGTATCCCACATCAGTGTGCTACTGAGGGAGAGAGGGACAGCCAAAATACACGTAGCACTTCCTAATTTACATTCAGGGAGAGTAAGAGCAAAGCTGGACAAATGCTGCACATATTGCATCTGTTAACCTTAAGGAAGCGAGAGCAAGAGAAAGCGCGATAGAGAATGAATGAATGATCTATGAAGATAAGAAAGCAGTGAAGTTCCCTGCCTCTTCCATGACTATGCAGAGCATATTTAAAGAACACTGACTTCTGCTCTGTCTTGTATTCAAGATGAGGCAGGGAGATCAAGGTCCTGACACTTTCACATTCCCACTCCTCAGTCAGCTCAGTGCTCAAGAAACACTGATCTGATCTACAGAGTGCGCGTGTTGGCTGACCAGTCCCCAACAAGAGTGAGCAGATCATTACACAGACTGGCTGTACTCCTACAAATGCCTCAGTCCATAGTGGGACCAGAACAATTATTATGCTCATGTCAAATACCATAAAGCTCATTAACAATATATAAATTTGACCAGGCTTGTAGCACTCGAGTCCAGGACTAGAGTTCGACTTTGCCCTAATTTTAAGGACTCGTGACTTGGACTCAGACTCATGCATTAACTGCATTTAGACTTCTAAATTGGAGATGTGGACTTGGATTTTCTTTATTTTTTTGTAACATGCCATAAGATATTTATATCTACATTAATTTTTATACCAATTTCGTGCAAGAGAATGCACATTCACCTGTTCATACATCATGTTCAGGAGCAAACTAATGTTAATGGTGCTAAAATGCCTGGACAGAACACCCCGAGGATTGTCTGCTTTGCTTCTACAGACTTCTCATGCAGTGGGGGAGAAATAAAATAAAATACACTGCCATGTGTTCCATATGTAGATGAACTATTGAGGATATGACGGGGACAACCTCGAACTTCAATCGTCATTTGGCAAGACTCCACCCAGAGAAGGAAGTGACATGCCATATTTATTGCTCTGTTGATAATGGGACTTGCTTGCTGAGCGATGAACTAGCTAGTATTAACCCTCCCTCGTGTTATTTGCCTTGTTGATAGTGGGCAGGGCTTGCTGAGCGATGAACAAGCTTTTTATCTGTAGTCTATTAACTAAAATGGGGTAGTCAAGCAGTAATGTTAGTCCAACACAGTAGCAGAGACAGTTTCACAAAGGCAGAAACAGCCACCGTCAAATGGTACAGTTGGAGTCTTGTTCTCGGACTCAACTTGGAATTTTCTTTAATGACTTGGACTTGAGCACTGGGGACTCGAGACTGGACTCGGACTCGAGGTTTAGTGACTCGACTACAACACTGAATTTGACTAATCAAGGGCATGTGTGAAGAAAATCACTCGTTTCAATCCTCAACTGTCTGGTTTCGGTGCGTATGCGCCCACGGGGTCCTCAGATTCCTGTTCTTCCTTGTTTAGCTGGTTGTACATTCCAAGATGCTTTTCTACTCACTGCATTTTTTTAAAAAAAAAAAAAAAAGGGGCTCGAGTTTCCATAGACTGGCTCAAATTGACAGGAAGTATCATTCGGTTCTGACCTCTCTCATCAATAAGGTGTTTATACCCACAGAACCAATGCTCACTGGAGGTTTTTGTACCATTTGTGTAAACTCTGCAGAGTGGTGTGCTTGAAAATCCCAGGAGATCAACAGTTTCTGAAATACTTAAACACTGGCACCAACAACCATGCCATGATCACTAGGATTCACCAAGATCAAGATCCCAATTTCCCCCTACTCTGATGTGAACATTAACTGAAGCTTTTGACCTGTATTAGGTTGATTTTATGAATTGTGCTGCTGCATACAGTATGATTGCCTGATCAGATAAATAAATCAGATGTACAGGTATTCCTTGTGTCCAAAAGGAGTGCATAAAACTGCAAAGTATAATCACTAATTCATAACCTAAAATTAAAAAATAGAGTTTGCACACAGTGCTCCTCCAGATCCATCAAATCTCTGACTAGGATATATTGTGTACAAAAGATGAATAAAAGTCATGTGTGGTTTGGGTAAATTGCTACCAATTTGCAAGTGTGAAACAGTGCTCACGCATACACATCATTTCACACCAACAGAGCATTGAACCAGAACTTCTCATTGCACATTTACTTCGTAATTGGTAGACTGGGTTCTTACAATTGTACTGCATTGTTAAAGCCTCGGGAAACATAAATCCTTGATTGCACTGCGATTAGGTTGGTCTTCTGTGTCTATAATAGATGCTATGCACACACATTAACACACATCTCACACCTGTGGGCAATTTAGCATAGCCAATTCATCTATCGGTATGTTTATAGACAGTGGGAGGAAACCTAGAAGACGACACCCACGTAGACAAGGAGAACCCAGAGGAAATCCACTTGGATAGGTGTAGAACCTGATACTCCACACAGACAGTAATTCAAGTTCAGGATCAAACAAACAGGGAAACATGGTACTGTGAGGCAGGCCATGCTACCCTATGAATCACCTTGGCACCTATGTACTGCTTGCATAAATGTTATCCACACCAATCCCTAGACTCCTGTTTCTTCTGCCTCCCATGTATCTAAACTGTCACCTCATAAACAGTCTCTGTGTCAGCATCCTGGCAAGTGAAAGAAAACTAGCAAGGACAAAGAAAAACTAGCAAATATATCACACTGAGTATTCTACACTTTGGTAGGTTTAGATGGCTGAATCATTTTAATGCTCCCTGCTTGCACCAATGTATTGTATATAGCTCTGGATGTCAAACTCGTTAGAATATTAAGCCATGTCTATACAGTTCGTGGATAGCACTCTTTTTTAATTCAGATTTGAGATTTTTCACTAGAGATTGATAAATATTTTTAATATTCTACGCCATTTTCTATGGAACACCCACCCAGCGTATGTGGCTTCAGCCCCATGGATAGCAACCAGATGCTAATTTATGCATGCGGTGCATAAACATGACCACACTGCTTTTTGCTAAGATTCTGCTTATCTTTTGGATACACAAATTTCATCCCTGCAAACATTGCTCCCTTTTACACATTCAGAATTTTCAATTTAGCACCTTATGCGAGAAGCAGATTTGCACTTATTACCAGATGCCAAGCTGTTCCCCGCACTGCAAATATTGTTTATGCTACTGTCCTTCTAGCCTGGAGGAATGCTCCTAGGCATAAGCAGGCTGTGGTTACAATGGTTTAAAACCAAAGAACAAAGTGACTTGTAAAGGATAAAAGGGTCGAGCTGTTTTCTGCCCCTCTGTGCGTCAGCCGAGGAGCACCTGACTTTGGATTGTATGCAATAACTGCACTGTGTTTAGACAACAGCCCAGTGATTGTTGGATCGTGGAGGCTCCTAAAACAATACGCAACTAATTTTATTAATCCAGCTTTCTATGTAGCCAACTGTGGCAGTCATTAGTAAATTTACGCTTAGAACTGAGAAGATTATGTAAAAAGGTACAAAGAATCAGTTCTCTGTTTAAAACCATACATGTCATGAAAAGTGAGAAATGAGAAGGGAAAGAGAATGCAAGAGATTCAAGCACCAATCAAGCAGAAATATTTCACTGAACACAAAAGGAATGTTCACAGTGTCTCCCGATCCATGCTCCAGCAACTTCACACACAAATGCTACCAGTGAGCAGCATGCAGATATTAAACCATGAAAACAAGAGAGCTAATCCAATTCAGTGTTGATGCACTGTATTGTAATATTGAACGAGGCTACACAGCACCGGTTTGAGAAGTGCACACAAATGCACTAGGTGAAAACGACAGAGCTTTTCACACAACGGGTCCTTTTTGGGATTTGTATTACAATGTAAAAACTGCAAAATGTTTGACAATGTTGGGATAAGTTGTAGGACTGTAAAGGCTTTTGTTAATAAAGTGGCAAATTTCAAAGAATTTTCACCTTTTTTTTTAATCTAAAAAAAAAAAAAAAGGCAATTATACAGAACACCACTTGAATGATGGCACCATTTTGGCCCAGACCGATGAAGCAAAGGACATTTTAATTACAGTCAGTGATTCAGTTGACTGGACTTTATGGAGTTGGAACGTCAAACGGCCAGACAGGTCTTTAGACAAAGCTCAGAAGTGAAATATGTTGGTTTGAATGTCAAGCTATAGACCAAGAATGCTGACAGAGCTGATGCAGAAGTAGTAAGCTATATATCATCAGATGACCACACTGTTAGACCAAAGAGATGGTTTATTAAAAAAAATAAATAAATAAATAAATAAATCATACATACAGTACATACATACACACCCCAACAGCAAAATAAACACACACCATGACCTGTACTTCTGACATCAGCTTAAAACCATAGGCTTGGTTCGTTAAATGGTAGCGTTTAGCTGACACACACCCTTCCTCCCCCATTTTCTCCACAAATTGAACTTGTGAATACTCACCCACAAGCTAACTCTCTCCCACACAACTGCTACTAACTGGGCAGAATGGGGCAAACAAACGCTTCTCCAAGACTCATGGAACGGACACTCATCTTTTTGAACTGTTGCTCATGTAGGGTCACAGTGCAATGTAACGCACATGGAGGAAACCGCCATCTACCTTCTTTTGCATATTGCCCATCATTAGCTGGTGGAACTGTTATTAACCAGAAAGAGAGAGATAGTATACCATTTATCCCAACAAGAAAGCATGGCCAATGTTGCTCTCTTGACTCCTGGTCATAGATGTCCCTCCCACACCAGGATCTGGTCTCCCCAGGCAGTCTCCTGTCCCAGTACTACCAAACTCTGAGGCACATGGGTGTGGCACTAGGGGCAGCCGTGGCCTACTGGTTAGGGCTTCAGGCTTGTACCCGAAGGGTTGCAGGTTTGATTCCCAACCAGTGGACCATGGCTGAAGTGCCCTTGAGCAAGGCACCTAACCACCAAACTCATGGTTAGTTCCCTGTTATCTAATGTCTGCCCTGTGATGACCTGGTGACTTGTCCAGGGTGTACCCCGCCTTTTGCCCGTAGTCAGCTTGGATAGGCTCCAGCTTGCCTACAACCCTGTAGGACAGGATAAGCAGCTACAGATGATGGATGGATAGTTCTATGCCATGCAAGTTGCCCATGTCCTTTGTCTTGGATGTTTTTTCTTTCTTTCTTTCTGTTTTAAACCTTTTTTCTCACAGACTTGATATGTAATAAAATCAGTAACTTATGAATAATAATGTTAGTGCAGGTTTGATATCAGGAATTGACCTAGATTTTGTAGTGATGTTTTATTAATCAGGCCATACCCCAGGTAACAGACTTCTGGCCCGACACAAACCAGGTTTTTCCTCTTACTAAAATGATTTTACAGAGTGGATGTAATGTTTGCTTTCATATAAAATATTCCAAACCTAATAAGTTTACTTATTTATTATGTTTTCAAATACAAGTTGTACATTAAGTTGTACATATAAGCACACTGGCCCAATTTTTTTTTTTTGTAAATCTCACTCTGTTTGCAAACTAATCTGTGTGCATAATACTAATCACATATTACAGTGATAAACATCTGTAATTATGCTCTCAGTTCATTTGCTTATGTCTCCTGGCTTGATCTCATGAGCAGTTTGTAGCAATTATAACAAGCACATGCTATTTTACAGAAACAGCTGCAACCACTAAACCTGCATCTAATACCAAATGCTGACTTTTATCTTAATGTATATGTGAATTCTTGTAAATGTGAATGGTGTAAAAGAAAGTTACTTGAATATGGAGCAGTAAGAGACTGACTAGAATATCCACAGTGTGTCTGGCTGCAGCTATTGTGGACATAAAGAGCAGATATGCAGCTGGGAAATATCACTAATATACCCAAAAGAATCACGAGCTTACAAAATATCTAGTGGAACTGTCTCACTTTGTCAGTGCTAAGTAGGTGAATTCTAGGAACTTTCTATTCATCTAAATTTGTATCAGCTGCAAATAAATGTATTTTATTTTTAATCTGACATTTATGTCATATTTACAGTTCATGCATTATTTACAGACATCTGTGACTTGAGCCCCCCAGCATAAAACGCAAGTCAGTTCAGGAAAACAAGTGTTTGTTTGCTTTGGCAGCCTCCTTTGTTTTGGCATGTTAACCTGTTTTTGGTCAACTTAAGAAGAACATAAAGTTCAAGGAGATCTTAAACAGAGTTTTCCTTGGCTGCAGAGTCCAGCTGGAATCACTTGTATATTTGTGGCCTAAAACCTCAACAAATTATGTTTTTATTAGCAAATATAAAGACATCTTGATGACTACACAAGTATTAAAGTCTATTTTGATGTTCTAAAGATGTAAGATTTGTTGCCTTCTCCAACATTATAGAATCACTGATTTCTTCCCACGACAATTTAGACAATTTAAAATTTAGCAGAACAATGTTATAATGTTGGGTGTTTCCATTTTCCTTTTGCTTGATCAATGCACACTAAAGTAATTTGATTGTTTTTCGTCAACAAGAGCTTTACTACTCTTTTGTAAATGTTTTGGGAACGGACAAACTGGTGGCCAGATACCACAGTCAGACCAGAGTCATGACCACTGACAATGAGTATTGCACTAGCAAAGTTCAGTGCTGTGACTCATTAAACCTTAAAAATACATTTACAGTTGAGTGCAAAAGCTTGTATGAAGCTAAAATCCATAAGGTCATGTTTATTTAACTGTGTTTTCTAATGGGAAAAACTGTTAGGACATGACCGACATATTAGCAGTTATTTTTATTCGCAAAAACAACATTTGCATCCCTGTTAGCATGTTCCCATTGGCATGCTGTTCTTTTATTTGAATGTGCCTCATAAAGGTGTGTAATGACTTAAAAGAGTCATCACAGTGAACCATGTTAACCTTAATGGGTGTAGAGATATGTTTTCCAACAGGGAAAGCCATACAATCATTTAAAATGGAAAACACAGATACAATGACAGACACACTAAAGAGTGGGGGATTAAAAAATGTGCAAGAGAGACTACATTGGAAGGACCATTTGTAAGATTTAACTCATAAAATGACTCTGAGCATTTCGCAGTAAGGCCACGTAAATCTTTGCATGGAGGCTGTAGATGTAGCAAGTTATGGTTTTGCTGAATGCATCAAGCTTTAATAAACAATAGGTAAATGTCAAAAAGAGAAAAAAAAAGTTGATTAGAGAAATGATTCTGGTGTGTTAGTACACTAGTGCGCTGTAAGTGGGCTAATGTTGGACAGTAAAACCCCGTGATATACCTTACAACCTCCAAAATAAATATTATGTGTCCTTCAGTGTTCAAACCAAACTTACACCCCAGGCTGAGAAAAATAGAAACTGTGCTGCATTCTACAAAGTTTCTTATTTATATTGACATAAATGGACAGGACACAGGTGTAAAACAGTAAAGGTAAGAGAGATGTGATTGACATCACATCCAGCTA
Source organism: Notarius quadriscutis (assembly GCA_026167865.1). Lineage (NCBI taxonomy): Eukaryota > Metazoa > Chordata > Actinopteri > Siluriformes > Ariidae > Notarius > Notarius quadriscutis. The sequence goes on along the minus strand of JANZLB010000004.1, from coordinate 45,825,830 downwards.
AAATCAGTTAAAATCACCTCCCCAAACTTGTACAACTGTCTTTTCATCAGCAAGAACAGAAGCAATAATGTTCATGTGTAGAGATGTCAGGAGCTGATATGTTTATTCAGACTTCATATTTCAAAGCCCTCATTTCATCCAGATGTTTTCTGATCATAAAAAGGGTGAGGGTAAAAGGGAATGAACAATACTGGATGGTAATGAAAGTCCCCTACTCCAAAGTGTGTTTGGCCTGCCTACCCTTTATAACTCTGCATTTTCTTTGTTGAACTATAAAACACACCATTTGAACCCTGTCTTCAATGATAATAAATCTTGCTTTGTTTCCAACGATATAGTTTAATTTTGTTTCAAGTTTAAATTTATGAAATACAACTCCAATTCCAAAAAAGTTGGGACACTGTGTAAAACATAAAACAGAATGTGAAGATTTGCAAATCATGGAAACCCTATATTTCATTGAAAATAGTACAAAAACAACATATCAATTGTTGAAACTGAGAAATTTTATTTTATTTTTTTAAATATATGCTCATTTTGAATTTGATGTCAGCAACACATTTCAGAAAAGTTGGGATGGGGAAACAAAAGACTGAAAAAGTTGTGTAATGAAAAAAAAAACTAATTTGGTTAATTGGCAACAGATCAGTAACATGACTGGGTATAAAAAGAGCATCCCAGAGTGACTGAGTCTCTCAGAAGTAAAGATGGGGAGGGGTTCATCACTCTGTGAAAGACTGCGTGGGCAAACAGTGCAACAATTTAAGAATAACGTTCCTCAATGTAAAATTGCAAAGAATTTGGGGATCACATCATCTATGGTACATATCATTAAAAGATTCAGAGAATCTGGAGAAATCTCTGTATGCAAGAGACAAGGCTGAAAACTGACATTTGGATGCCTGTGATCTTCAGGCCCTCAGACAGTGCTGCATTAAAAGCAGACGTGTCTGTAGTGGAAATCACTGTATGGGCTCAGGAACACATTTATTTACTTACTTACACACACTATGGGCTCTATTGTAAAAGAGTCCAGGTGCTAAACTGGCCTGCCTGCAGTCCAAACCTGTTTCCCATTTAAAACATTTGGCGCGTTATGAAGCGCAAATTACGACAAGGGAGACCCTGAACTGTTGAGTAGCTGAAACTGTATATCCGGTAGGAATGGGACAACATTTCTCTTTCAAAGCTACAGCAATTGGTCTCAGTTCTCAAACGTTACAGAATGTTAAAAGTAGAGGTGATGCAATATGGTGGTAAACATGCCCCTGTCCCAACTTTTTTTTGAAATGTGTTGCTGACATCAAATTCAAAATGAACATATATTTTTCAAAAAACAATAAAATTTCTCAGTTTGAACATTTTATGTTGTCTTTGTACCATTTTCAATGACACACAAGGTTTCTATAATTTGCAAATCTTCACGTTCTGTTTTTATTGATAGTTTTACATAGTGTCCCAACTTTTTTGGAATTGGGGTTGTATGTTGGAACTTATTCAGAGTTTGGCATGATGCGCTCTAGGCAACTATGAAGCAATACAACATGGTCCAAAAACTGATTTACGCCATCCAACAACTGTATGCCAAGGCCAGCAGCGCAGTACTCATCCAAGGCACTGAGGGAAAATGGTTCCGTACCACAGTGAGTGTACGACAGGGCTGCCTCCTGTCGCCTACGCTCTTCAACATTTTCTTGGAGCAGATCATGACTGACGCCCTTGAGAACCATCATGGCACAGTCAGCATTGGAGGAAGAACCATCACAAACCTTTGGTTTGCTGACGACATTGATGAACTCGCAGGAAGGGAACAGGAGCTTGCCAACTCGGTAAAATGTATGGATGAAACCTCTTCAAAATTTGGTATGGAAATAAATGCAGACAAGACCAAGTTGATGACAAATAGCGGAAGGCCAATTACAACAAAGATCACAATCAGTGGACAAGAACTCGAGACAGTGAGCCAGTTCAAATACCTGGGCTTCATCATCAGTGAGGAAGGGTCAAAAACGGAGGTAATTTTAAGAGAGACACAGATCAATATGGAAACCTCAGACTCGAGACCAAACCACGACTAATGCAAGCACTTATATCAGTCTTCATGTATGCCTGCGAGGCTTGGACATTGACAGCAGATCTGCAGAGAAGAATACAGGCTGTTGAGATGTGGTGTTACAGACAAATTTTAAACATCTCTCTTACCTGGACTGCATAAGAAACGAACAAATAAGAAACACTATCAAACAAATAACCAAGCACCACGAAGACCTCAGAACAATTAAAAAGAAAAAGCTGAACTGGTATGGCCATATCACAAGAACGAATGGTCTGTCAAAAAATCATCCTGCAAGGCACAGTTGAAGGAAAGAGGAGAAGGGGTAGGCAGAAAAAGAAATGGGCTGATAACATTACTGAATGGACACAAAAGAGCTTCGCCGAGACTCAAGGGTTAGCACATGATCGCCACAAATGGACAGAAGTTGCTTATACTTCTGCACAGCACCCCCACAACCACCCCTGGTCAAGGGACCGGTAAGCGGTAATATAGTTTCAGTTTGACTTGTGCATTTAATATTGTTCATATGGATATATTCTCTGTGAAATTATTCATGTGTTATGAGCAGTTTTTTAGTATTTTAAAAGATTATTCTTGAAGGTTGTCAAAATCAGTGCACTATGAAGGTTCTGGGTTCGAACCTGGCAGTCAACTTAAAACAGTCTGAAACCATAGACACAGAAGGTAGCACAAGCATGAGGAAGCCCTGAGCCATCAGGACCCTCCACTCCACCATCAACAAACCTGAAGCTGTTCTGGTGGCCGGTGGTAAAAGCGAGCAGCAGTTTTGCTGAACTCCAGTGTCATCCCTTCAGTCACTCCTCAAAGCTCATGACCAAGACTGAAAGAATATTTCTGGTTTAGTTCCTTCTTCACCAGGAACCATAATACTACTGTGCTGTCATCCTGCTCATCACTATTGCATAAGACCCTGCAAAATTATTATTATTTTAGCAAGTTTAAAACAAGTTACAGGAATGTTAGACCACTTCGTGAATAATTTTCTGGTTAATAAAGTGAATGAAAAACCAATGGATTACACAATCATGTGAGTGAGTACCTTTAGGTCAGTGTTGTACTAAAAATTCCACACTTAAGTGGACATAAAGAGCCAGGGCTGGGTTAAATTACTCATGTAAATTAATGAGTACATCAGAATAATGACATGCAAACAAATCCAGACAGAGCAACACTTCTCACACTCCTCCAAGCATTCATCTCATCATCTCTAGCTGCTTTATCCTGTTCTACAGGGTCGCAGGCAAGCTGGAGCCTATCCCAGCTGACTACG
>JANZLB010000004.1:45670321-45682688 GCA_026167865.1 Notarius quadriscutis | reverse complement strand
GGTCAATTTAGAGTCACCAGTTAACCTAACCTGCATGTCTTTGGACTGTGGGGGAAACCGGAGCACCCGGAGGAAACACGGTGGTGTAGTGGTTAGTGCTGTCGCTTCACAGCAAGAAGGTCCGGGTTCGAGCCCCGTGGCCGACGAGGGCCTTTCTGTGTGGAGTTTGCATGTTCTCTCCATCCTCAACTCATTTGGATAAAGTTATTAAGGGTTGATGTGACATTGACATGCTCAGATAGCCTGCTAACTTGGATAGATATTATATTACTGTCTTATATTATTCTATCCACATTCACTGGATACAAGCAATTGCACGCTCTGATTGGCTACTCTACGACTAGGCTATCAGCTCACATACTTTACTGTGAGTAGAGAAAAACAAAATGGCGGAATGTGTTGCTGAACCAACCGAGGAAGAAATAAAAACTCTACTCAAAACCACTTACTTACTTCTTACTTCCGGTCGATACCAGTGTGGCAATGGGAAAATAGATAACGCCACGCTCCTCTATCAGACATACGTGCTTCCAAATTAGCAGTGTATTCAAACTCAGTGCCTCTCAGCAGTGTATCGACAAAGGTAGCAGCTGGTCGGCCTCTGCTGAGATGGCCATGTGGTGTTATTGTATGATGAGCAGGCGAGGATTTATCTCGAAAAGTGTGGCCAGATAACTTGAGGCATCTGATTCTGCAGATGTCTGAAACATAGCTCAGATCTCCATAGAGGTCTTTCTTGGAAATTCTTGTCGCCAGTCAATACTGTAGATCTTTCTTAGCATGCACGTATTTGTCCCGTCTAGAGATTTTTCCTCAGCTTTGGTCAATGACCATGTGTCACATCCATAGAGCAAAATAGTTCTGATGGTGCCTCTGAAGTACTGTCATTTTAGGTGTTCAGATAAATCACTTTTCCAGACGTTATTCATCTTATAAAGCCCTTTCCAAGCAAGGGCTTTTACTTGACAGTGAAACCCCCCAAAATACAAAAAAAAACAATAAAATATGGAATAAAAGTATTTGATGATAAGAATGTTTTTTTTCAAGAATTATTATTATTATTATTATTATTATTATTATTATTATTGTGTAAAGTTTTTATTTCTCAAATTTGCAAAAAGTAAAATTTCTCCATTTCTCAAAATACAGTGAATGTGGATAGAATAAAAGTTATTTCACTTCATCTCGTCGTACATCATTTATAGCCAGCTCGGCGCTACACGCCTCATCAGCTATCAGCTCATGTACGACTTGATTTCATGGTATAACTGTTAATTACATACTATACTAGCATATCAAATAAACCCTCAAGCAACCTAGTGGGGTCATTTATGACCCTGGGCATGTAATTTTGAGTGCAGTTTTTATACATTTGATCCGAAAAATATTTCCTACCATAAATTTATCAGTTAACTTGACCTACAACTGTCCATAGGTTTTTGCAGGGATTGGCCGAATGGTGTGGCAAGAGTAATTTATGACCCTGGAAAGAATCATAGGACTTTGTGCAATAATTCCTTATCAAATTTTGCTTTTACCAACTACTTATTTGTATGTTATACTTTTGTTGCAGTGAACCATGGCAAGTAGGCCAATAATAGCTAGATTTACAGCTGCAGAAGCATTGAGACAGAAACTTGAGGCCCAAAGTGATAATGAAAACAGCTCAATTGATGGAGATGATGATTAATTTTCGTATTAGCATATCCGCTACAATAGCATGTTAACTAGTATTAGCATATTAGTTAGTCACTAGTTTTGATGTTACAAAGATCCCATCAAAACTGCAATGGATGTTTTTGCTCATACTTTTCTTTTCATGATACATTTTCAGTCAGTGTTGTTGAATTAAGTAAACGTTCCAGTAAGACATAACAGAGACTGTCGAGATTACGTTATATTCTTCTCATGCTATGTCTCTTTACCTTCTTTCTGCATTAAAATTTGTTGTAAACCATACCTGTCTACATTTATATGTTTTTAGAGTATCTGTTTTGAACACAAGAAATGGTATATGTATGTAAAACCAAGAGAAAATAACTTGGTATATAGATTCATGTACTGAATATGGCGGGGTCATAAATGATCCCACCTGGTCATATTAGTCACTAAAATAGCTTGGTTGCTTGAAGGTTAATAACTATTACTCATGTCTTTTCTGGACAAATGCTTTCGATTTGTTGGTAATGGCTTCAGTTTACATTTTGGTAATGGTAGCATCACCAGTGAAAGCCCTCAATAACTTTAAAGCAAGTTAGATAGCTTTTTAGACTTAGCATCATGGACATGAACTTCAATTTAGTTTCTGTACGCCATTGTCTTGCATTGTTTTGTACCCATTTCTCAGTGATTTTGAAATGTGTGTGTGTAAACACAGCAAGTAGTTGGTTATATCTAAAACTGCTTATCGATGACTTGCTCCTTTTTCATCTTAAATGCGGTGTTATAGGTAATGTGACTGACATGAATGGATGTGATTTTTTTTTTTTTTTCAGAAAGGCAAAGCACAGAGTAATAAATTAAGGCATGAGGCAAATCAATATCAGAATTTTGGCATATCCCTGTATCTGATTAGGAAAGAAAGGAAGAAGTTTTTCTTTTTGGGATTGTATGGTTTGATGTTTGCTCTTTGTTTGGATGTTTTGTGTGCCGGTTGTGGTGTAGCTCCGGACCTAGTTTTGGGTGTCGGTTCCCTTCAGGCCTTGGTCCGACATGAGTGATGCCTGTGCTTCTTGCTATGGGCTACAGTGAGCTCATTGCTCTTTTTAACATTGGGGTTGTCCAGCGATCTGTGCGGCGGTGATTCTGTGCTTGGTGCGGTGTTTTGAGCGGTGTTGCCCGGTGGCAGGTGTGCAGGCGGTGTAGGACATGCCTTCATGCGCCTTTTGGGTGGGATTGTGGGTATGCCACTGGAATTACATCCTGACCCTCTTTTTTTTTTTTGCAATTGCAAAGCAACCTTCGGTGTGAGAAAGGCACTATATGTATTGAATTTATTATTATTAAAACATTATATATTCAAAGGCAATGCATGTTTTTGAGGGAAACTGCTTGTATGTTCTTTAAAATGGCTGTCTGATAAAGTGGGTTGCTTTTATTCTTGAACAGTTTATTAAAATAATGTAGAAATAAAGTAAAATCGGCGGTAGTGAATTTCTAGTGTGGGATGCAGTGTAGGATGTTCCCTTCGAGCCTCGAGCACGAACATCCTTTATGATACAAGAAAACAAAAATGGATCAAGCCTCTTCTCTGTACTTGCACTGGGTCGGTGGAGTGAATTTCCCTTGGCTGTCCAGCTGAACAGCTGAGTCACGGGCTGTCTCGCAACAAAATCACAACACTCACCTATTCACCGAGCACGTAAATGAGTAGGAATAAAAAAAAAAAAAAATCTTGCTGTTTTTATTCCCTTCTGAACTCATACTAACTCCTCTCTAAAACATTTACTGCTATAATTTGTTCATCGTCAGTAACTGGTTCATCCTGCTCAGTGCCACAGGAGTTGAAATAATGTCTAATTTGTATGTACTTTGAGAAATGGAACCAAGTTATCACAAATCCCCCCTGAGCGCAGTTCTGCTTGGCATTCATCTCCATGGGATGTGTTTGTTTTGCCTTTGTTTTGATTTTGGTCTTGTCTCTACGCCCACCCTGTGATTGGTCTGTTATCAATTGTGTTCACCTGTTTGCTGTTAGCTTTTAATTAGATTTTCTATATAAACCCTGCTGCATCTGTGTTTTGTTGCAAAGTCTTATCATGCATTAATTCTGAACTCTGGTTCCCTTTATTTCATGGTTTCTCCTTCTTTTATTATAATGGATTTTCCGAGTTTGCTGCTGCTGCAAACCACACTTTGTTTTGATTATGATTCATGGATTGCCCTAAATAAATATCATGTCAAGTACCTACGCTTGTGTTCTTCCTTCACTTACTACGCACTCTCTGGATAAGGGTGTCTCTCCCAACTGTATAATATATAAGTACTGTATAATAGAGCGGCAGCTACAATTATCGACAGTCCATAATTATCGACGGCTTTTCAGATTTACCAATAAAAAACAATTTTACAAAGGTTTAGTTTCAGTTACAACAGTGATCACTGGTTAATTAATCAACCAGAAGACCCCCCTTGCCCTTTTGATCTTGTCGCCTAATGACAGCTCGTTACCTGAGATGGAATTTTTTTTAGCATGATCAGCAATTTCAGGAAAACCCAGACGTTATCATCGCAGGTAAGCATAGTGGAAAGATATGTTTTTACTTGTCAAATTCACCGATATTTCATGATCTCCTTGTCGAAACCGACTTTGTTTCTTACTCTTTCATTTGACAGTTGGCATTCTGTATCTAAATGCACAGTTGAGAAGTCACGTGTGTGAGGTATCGACAATAGTGATCACTTTCACCGGTGTCCACCATTATCGACACCCTGTGGAATTAAGTGACATTTACAACTGTTATGGATCGATCTTTGTGTAACACTGTTGAAGTAAATGAAGTACTTTTAAAAATAAATAAATAAATAAATAAATAAAGTGTTGTGATTTTATATATTTTTTCTGATTCATAACAGAATGGAATGTTTATAGAGTATTTGGAATCCTATTGCAATAAAAAGAATTAGACCAGAATTAAATATCTACCATATATTACAATATCAGTAGACATTTTATATTTTGGTTTGAGGAATGACATGCGACCTTTGACATGGATTTTCATGTGGTTACAATGTTAATTGCCTGTTGACATTTATTGGGAAACTACAAAACTAGAAATTAATACAAACAACAGTGAATGATGAACAAAATGCGATCTACAAAAACAGAAAGTGGAACATAAAGATTTTTTGACACAGGTTAAACATTATCAGCTCATTTGTTGACAAACATTAGAATTACTTCCTTATTACGTAAGCACCGACATTGATATATTTTATATAAAATATATTTTGTGCTAAATATAAGTCTATGTAAAACAAATTTTAAATAAAAACTATGTTTTGTTAACTGAATACCACATCCCGATTTTTTTTTTTAAATAAATAATCATCTGGGTGTTGATAATTGTGGACAAAGGTGTCAATACTTGTGGAATAGTGTCACATGATCTGATACGCTAAGTAATCGGGAATCAACTGATTTTTTTTTTTCCATTGGAAGTTTGAGTGCACAATTTACATACTGAAAGTCTTTTCTACTTTTGTAATGGCCAAAAGATCGTTAAGGTGTTGATAATTGTAGCCGTTGCTCGATATATAACATCTACAAGGGCTTTATGGCTGGAATGGATGTGAGACTGGGGTTATCAAACACTGGCAAAGAGGTTCTGAAATAGCCTGATGCTTTCCTTCATGTACAATCCTTCCACCTTCCAACTTTTTCTCCAGTGTCTAGTCATTAACTCCAACAGCTTGATTGAAAAGGGTGTGAAATTGTAGCTGATGGATTACTCAATATTATATAAAGCAGTTATTCCACAAAATCGAGTCATACATGAGCTGGTAGCTGACGAGACGCGTAGCACCGTGTTGGCTATCAGCCATGTACGATGAGATTGAGTGAGTGGAATAACCATTTTATTCTATCCACATTCACTGGATTTTGAGAAACAGGGCATTTTTATTTTTTGCAAATTCGATAAATAAAACCTTCATATAAAACATCTGACAAAATTATTTCCGCTTAGAATGCAAACAAACCGGCGAAATGACAGTAGCAATTTGTGAAAAATTTGATAATAATAATAATAATGCTTGAAAAATAAAAAAAAGATACATTCTTACCATCAAATACTTTTATTCCATATTTTGTTGCTTTTTTTTGTATTTTTTGGGTTTTTTTTGTTTTCAAGTAGTTTTTATTTCGTCCTCGGTTGGTTCAGCAACACGCGCCACCATTTTGTTTTTCTCTACCCATGGTATATGAGCTGAGATCCAAGTAGTAGAGTAGCCAATCAAAGCACACGATAGCTCATATCCAGTGAATGTGGATAGAATAATGCTAGATGTTGTTAATGCTACCATTAGTGGTGCTCATTACTACAAGGCTATACAACTGCAATGTATTAGGTACTTGCCTACTCTTGTATATTACGGTATATATTTGGTGTCACACACTACAATACTGACCAGCCAGGTTCCAATTTCATAGCATTTTTTTGTCCTGCCTAGAAGTATCGAAAAAGCAGGAGTTGTTTCTATATGGCATATGAAATGTGATACCTGTTAGGAACTGTTGTGAATACACAGTACCTGGTCAACATCCAGATCCTGCTTTATACTTTCTAAGCAAGCACAAGCGGTTGTACAAAATTTTGCTCCGTTGTATAAATAATTACCCATTACATGTGTACTTTTTGGGTGCTAGTACGTATAAGGTGTGTCATCAAAGTGATATGTGACATCAGAAAATTTGGGTCAATGTAACCATCACCCCCTTCACCACAGGCAGAAAAAGGCAACGCTGAAAAAAGAAAAAGGATGAGGATACCATCATCAGGCTCAGTGCGTGGATGGACGCATGTGGGATTAAACGCATGGTGTGATGAATGTGTCCCGGAGTGTATGTGTTTATCTGAAGTACAGTTTTGCATGAATGTCCCTCAGACAAGGTCTGTGGCTGAGTCAACCATGTCATATCTTATATTTGTTCTCCCAGTCCTCCTCCCCTCCCCATCTCTCTCCCATCCACTACAGACCTCTGATATTACATAATGCTGATTGCTAATGGTACTGGTTGCTACTGTTAAAAAAATAATAACATGGTGTGGATTTTAAAAGATAGCATGCTAATTAACATAATAACATAGATTGTGGGTTTTGTTGTTGTTGTTGTTGTTGTTGTTGTTTTGGTTTGTTTCTTGGTGTCCAATTAACAGGAAGGTTGTGGATGACAAACAGAAGCTAATGCTTAGCTTCTGTGTGGTACTCATCACAATTTTGTAATTATGTCTGGTGTGACCAATATTGATATACAGTATTAGTCATGTATAACATAAACTTTCTTGAATATCAGTATTACCAGCCATTTATTTCTCATTTTCTTTCTGATCTTCAAACCTGCAGCTCTGCCTAGCCCCAGATGCCTCCCCTCCCTCTTGACGAGCGCATAGTGGTAATTCAGCGGCCTAAAAGCCTGGGCTTGTGCGTGGCCTCTCCACCAGCCACCTCTCAGTCTTCCTCACGTCTTACCACCCGCAACGAGCCCCCACCCCGCTTATCATACACCCAACCTCCTCCATCCCGTCCCCATCTACCCTCCAATTTTTTGTCCCTGGAATGCAGCCACAGGCACTTACCCCATGGGCAAAGAGCCAAGGGCGAGAGAGGCGGCAGTACAGAGGACAGCAGCTGGATCCCTAGTCACTGTCACAGCAATGGGACTGTAACTCTGGGTCCCAGACCTTACGCACACACTCATACCATTGACATTAAAGTATCAGTGGACAAAGGAAGGACATATTCAGACAAAAGGTGCACTAACAGCTTGACTCAAGGTGAAAGTGGCAGAGAGAGCAGAGCCCAGAGGTTGTCTTCACACTTAGCTCCAGGGCAAAGTGACAGGAAATTCAGAGGAAAGTCTTCAGACACAATTGAGAGGCACCAGATCAAAGCTCAGTATAATAACCTCTATCAGAACAACCTCACAGTGTCACCCGGTGGGGTGTTGGAATTTGTTCCAGCCCAAAGACAACAATCTAAATCTAGGTGGACAAAAGAGGAAGAGTTGTTATCAAATCCACGTTTTACAACTGCCAACTACAGGGACGTGCCTTCTGTTGGTAACAAAGAAAACTCCAAACTGGGAAGTGTCCACCAGCCTCCCAAGCCCCACAGTCTATCCCATCACCTTAGCTCTACCCCATCGACCCATGCATCCATCCTAAATACCCACTATCAGGTGACCCCAAACCCTGTCCCCTTCTGGGGCCCATCTTCCTTCCCACAAGTCAGTCAAAACCGGTCCTCACGTATCAGAGAAACACACCCCCCGATCCTCCACAGCTTGCCATTATCTCCAACCTCTTCACGTGACGGCTTCCCGAGCCCAGATCACACTTGCACTATTGACTTTTCTCGTCCATTCAACTGTGACTGTTGGAGGCTGGTGTGCTGTAGAGGAAGGGGAACTCACTCAGCTGGCTGCAAAGGGGGTACTGGAAGTCCATCTTCTTCATTTTCCCGAGGCCAAAGAGTAAATTCAAACAACGTAGGTGACGGTGCCATGGGATTGAAGAAATTAGGAGGGTGTCTGTCTACAGGTTCAACCACAAACACCTCTTCATCCAACAGCACTGTCTCAGAATGCCGGACAGGGCTTCTCCCACCCCTGGGCTGTGCATCCTGTTCAGGGGAAGGTGGGGGTTTTGAGAGTCCTGCTGCCTTTCGCAAAAAATTGGTTGGTGGTTGTCTACCCTGTGCCCCATTCTCTCCATCTGCTCCTTTGCGTGCTCTGCAAAGTTGTGTCAGTGGCTGCAACCCCAAAGCAAGCCAAGCTGGTAGCTCTACTTGTAGTTACTGCAGTAGTGATCCTATAGTAGTGACTTTTAACCCGCACAGAGGGAAACCTCCTGGCTTTTCCCACAATGCTGGGGTGCATACCATGGGAGGTCACCAACACGACGACGACGATTACAGCGTGCGCACAATTTGGCCTGATGAACTTGCAAAAAAGATGACTCACTCTAAAACCCAAGCTAACCATCATAATGTAGGGATGAGGATGGGAACAGGAAACTCTTACATGGGGCATGACCAGAGTACCAGTAATGGAACCAGTCCAGTCATTCTAGACTGCCGTAATCTTCTCGAGTTTACCCGCTCCCAACTCACCGACCATGCAGGACGACGGAGACTCCAGCAAGGCAAGATGGCAGTTTTGGACTTCATGGGGTCAGGAAACAGGAGAGACCCAGGCCAAGACTCTCTGAAAAGGCTCTTTAACAAGGAAGGTGATGCTGGAATGGGAAATGATGATGGTCTAGATGATATGTTTCCAAGCTCCCCATCCCATCACTCTCTAACTCCCGAGTCTTCATCCTCCTTCTCCCCTCCACCATCAGCCCCTGGCACCCTGATCAAGCCCAAACCAAGAGGAAGAGATTGGGAGGGTGGGCACTCCTTACCATCTGCTCAGTCACTCCATTTGGTCCTTAACTCATTCAATAGAGACCAAGAAGAGGAGAAGAGGAGAGGTAAGAGTTTTTTTTTTTAATTCTTATGAGTACATTGTGATTTTGTTCCCATTTTCCCATGAAAGGAAATCAGCTTCACATTTACATGTTATTGAAATGTATTGCTTTAAAAAAGCCACAGGATAATGACTGATAATCATAGCTGTGGCTAAAAGAAAACAGGAAAAAAGAGAATGGAGCAGCATGATGATGTGAATACAAACATGATTGATGAAAATCAGGAAAATAATATTATATTCTTGCAAAATTCTGTAAATTCATGCAAGAACTATATTTTTTTCCATGTTCCTCTGCTCCACTTTCTCTGTGCTCTAATCCCTTCTGCTGTTTGTATGTCATTACAATTATGTAAGCATAACAGGATGCCCAAAGCCATATTCAGAACTAATGCCATTTCAATATAATGTGCACCATAGATGAAAGTAATAGCACATATTATGGAGTGTCTTTTGGCTGATGTTCTCTCTTTTATAACCTCCCACTTGCTTTCCTAATTACTAGCTCACTTGCACAACAGGTGCACTTATTTCACACAGAGGACAAGATAATGAAAAGGGTTCTGTTTTTCTCTGTCAGTGCACCTCTCCCTTCCGCTCTCATCCTCCCTCCCTGCATCTCTGTCGGATGAGAGTGTAATGACTCCAGATGTGGAGAACGCGGTAATCAGCCCCATTCTACCTTTCCTTTTCTTGGGGAATGAAAGAGATGCTCAGGACCTGGACCTACTGCTGCGACTGAACATCAGTTATGTGGTCAATGTCACCACCCACCTGCCGCTCTATCACCTGGATACGGGTCTGGTACGCTACAAGCGTCTACCTGCGACTGACAACAGCAAGCAGAATCTCAGACAATATTTCGAGGAGGTCTTTGAGTTTATAGGTGAGTCGATTTTTGGATAAACATAATCTGTTTGTTCTACAGTCATCCATCTACATCTTGTATTTTGCGCCAGCTCGGATTTTTGGTGTTTGGGTCTGTGTGCTTCTTTCGCTGTTTGTATTTAAGCTGAAGAATCCATTTAAAGAATCACTAAATGAATAAATAGCATCTACGTTGATGTGCCATTGTTTTTCAGAGGAGGCTCACCAAAGTGGCCGAGGTGTGTTGATTCACTGCCAAGCAGGCGTGTCTCGTTCAGCGACCATCGTCATTGCTTACTTGATGAAGCACACCCTCATGACCATGACCGATGCTTATAAATATGTACGGAGTCGCAGACCGGTGGTGTCTCCCAACCTCAACTTCATGGGCCAGCTGTTGGAATTTGAGCGAGATCTCAACTCCGGTGTTACACCTCGAATCCTAACACCCAAGCTGAGTGGCCTGGAAACACAAGTCTAAATGATCTAGGATAATATATTTTATTATCCTAGATAATAAAAAAGGGAAGGAATAGAAAGCATGGATTTACAACATGTGAAAAAAAAATTGAATAAATATAATCTATGGAAAATGCAGTAGATAGAATGTGCGAAGGAAATATTGAAAAATGATGTACTTCCACTCTTTTGAGTATTTCTATTGCGTAATTATAGCACCGAAACAGACGTAGGCAAATGGGTGTTTGTATAATCAACCTCACAGTGATACTGTGCTCATAAAAATGTGCCAAGTTTTATAATGTGATATACTACACAGTAAGACATTATAACTATTATTGTATTCTACATATTATCAACCTGCCCTCACTGACATAACCAATGTATAAAACAGTGAAGGCAGGGAGAAAATGCAATGCAAGGGCAAAAAAAAATACTGTCAAGCACAGAAAAAGACACAAGGTGATGAATTTCTCAGACCCGAAAACTGTAGCAAATTTCTCACGCCTTCTCCACTGTGCACAGAACCTTTCTAGACGTATTATCCAGTCGAGAGTTCAATGCACTTATTTTATTATCCCAGTTAACGCCAAGTTAGCTGCTGACAACTATTACCACACACAAAGGTTTACTTTGCATTTTTTATCATTTGAGTCATCTGCCACTTGTGTTACTACATTTGTGGTTTGCATTCTTGAAAAAAAATAACCTCTGTGTGGGAAATGTGCAATCGACACATAGATGGACAGTGGAGGAGATGTTGAATTTAATTATTCAGGCTTGGACGCATCCATAAATGGATATTAGCGATGGAATTTGAGATACTAGATGTGAGTATGAAATCAACACTTTTCACGTAACACACACACACAGAAACAAAGCACTCAATGAGAGAGAGAGAGAGAAAGACAGAGAGAGAGAGAGTCACAATACTGTGCTTTTAATACACGGTGGACTGAAAAACACGAATGGATTCTGTAAGATTTTTCTTTTCTAATTGAATTCGTGAACTATTATCTATTTTTTAAATCTCCGCAAGCATGAGGGTGCAAGTATAGATTTTATTTTTCTAAGCACTTTGTATATATTTGTTTTAACGTCTGTCTTAAAGGTACTAAATCAAATGGTGTGATATGAGCAAACCAAGAAGGGACGATCAGAGATGATTAAAAAGTCCATCATTTTACGTTTTAGTACAAGGGAAACACGCAACAAGGTGAATTGAATCATTGTTTAATTTACCATGCTGCTTTTTACTCTCAGTCAAAATGCTCAGAGCTTGCGTGAATGAGTTTCCTTTTATTTTACGTTATTTGTACTGTAGGATCTTGATTCTGTTTTTCAGTCAAAACAGCTGACTCAAGCTCAAAACCATTGCCAGTAGATTTCCACTTACAGGCGACTGGCAAAAGTTGAATTCATGGAAATGGTTTTAGATTTATACCTACCAGTGAGATGGATGATGGATGGACAATGAGAAGTAGTTCAAGTTAATATAGTTGTATGAATAGTTTTAGAAAATACAGTTATAATAATAATAATAATAATAATAATAATAATAATAATACAGTATCAGTCAAAAGTTTGGACACCCGTACGCATTCATAGGTTTTTCTGTATTTTTGACTATGTTCGAGATGAAATAACATATGGAGCAGATATGGAATTATGTGGAAAACAAAAAAGTGTTAAAACAACAAAACGTTTCATATTTTAGATTCTGGGCGGCACGGTGGTGTAGCGGTTAGCGCTGTCGCCTCACAGCAAGAAGGTTCGGGTTCGAGCCCCGTGGCCGGCGAGGGCCTTTCTGTGCGGAGTTTGCATGTTCTCCCCGTGTCCGCGTGGGTTTCC
>JANZLB010000004.1:44032110-44042954 GCA_026167865.1 Notarius quadriscutis | reverse complement strand
TGTACCCCGCCTTTCGCCCGTAGTCAGCTGGGATAGGCTCCAGCTTGCCTGCAACCCTGTAGAACAGGATAAAGCAGATAGAGATAATGAGATGAGAATTCATTGATTTCCTCACAAGTGAGGATATTGAAAAATATGTCACTCCATTTCCTGGTTGTAGTTAGTATGAAAAATGCGTGTGGTGTATTTCCCAGTAAAACACTCATGTCTATATAATAAATATATATGATACTCTGCTCTGGCTCTAATTTTCACAGACTTCCTACATAGCTTTTTTTTTTTGCTGTTTTCAAGCAACCATAGCACGTGTTAATGTATATGTGTGTGTGTATATTGATCGAGGCAGCAGAGTATATTTCCAGCATGTTTTGGAATCTGAAAGCTTGCAGTCGAGCCTGACACAGCTGTCCTCTCAGATGTGACTAACGTCTTAAGGCTTTGATGAAAGCTTCCTTCCTCAAGGTCAGGAGAGGCTCTCTTACGTTCTCTCTCTCTCTCTCTCTCTCTCTCTCTCTCTCTCTCACACACACACACACACACACATAAAACCACAGGGATAAAATCTCCACTGTGTGATAGCGGGAAGGAGAGACAGCCCACACACACACTGCACGAAGCTGCAGAGGGGGGTAAGAGTGGAGCAGAAGCAGAGATGCAGGGGTTTTTACAGCTCTCTACTTCCCTTATCGATGCAGATGAGGGCTCGTTCAAAAGCACGCGAGCAGTGTTTTTCGAGGAACAGCCACAGAAAGCATGCAAACTATTTTTTGCATACGTTATGGATGAACAAATAAAAATATGCAAAGTTATGTTGTTTGTAGATAACTGCATAGCTATGGGCAAATGTCTCAGGGTGTGCATGTGTACAAATGCTAACAGAGAGATGGTCTAGTGTGGACCGAGCTCTGGGCCATTTCCTCAGACCACAGCTGTCTCCATGGAAACCGTTCAGGACAAGAAAAGAGAGGGAGTGCGAGAGAGTATGCGTGAAAGAAAGAAACAGAGAGGGAGTAATAAGGGAGAGAGACGTCGCGCCCACAAGAAAACACAGATGTCCATGAGGTAGCCTCAGCTCAGTCTGCAGGGACACACTGCAGCTTGGAGAGAAAGTATGACACGTTCTTGCACTGACCACAGCCACGAACAAAATGATTCTCGTTCACTTTCTCATCTGTCTGCCTCTTCCACTACTCAGCTGTCAGTCACCTAGCTATCACCTTCCAAAACCCAGCTGGATCTCCGTCCCTCCTGCTGCACTTCTACTAAACTCAGCTTCATGCATTCAGCTCATTGTAAGCCAATTAATGGAATGAGACCCAGTTTCATCACACCATGGTTCCACACTTTTCGTGGCTTGGTCTAAAGGGAAGGGTTCCACATTTGGAGATATATATTCATAGCAACAAATGGGCTGCGATCCAGAATTCACGACCTCACAAATGCACTTCTTGACATCGAATGACAGAGGAGAACCTCGCCACATGCTAGCTTTAAATGTCCACCTTAGCATTGTTCAGCCAGACATGATGATCACGACGATGCCAGATGGTGTGGCAATGTTGCCAGATGGAAGCCAATAACTATATCCTCTCTGGGCTGTATGAGTTCCGAGCTGCTCCAAAAAACCCACCCTACCCAGCATGTGAGAAGCAGGCCTTAATAAAAATTCACCTATGAGGAGTATAATTAGCGTCCCCATTGTCCTACAGAGTGGCATTGAGGTGAGAAACAGAGACGAGCGCACGGTACGTCAGGGGAGAGATGTCAGAAGTGCAAAAACAGTGGGACAGGCTGGATGACCTGGTTGCCTACTTTGTAGTGATGAGGAAATGTGATTACGTAAATGGAAGTGCATTGAAAGAGTGTTGTACAGCGAGGAACTTCTTAAAAGCATCAAAAAGCGTGTAATCCAACAAGAAGTCTTCAATTTCCTTTTGTTCTCTTTATTACAGCGTTCAATATGGAAGGGAACATCAAACCTGGAAAGACAAGGTAGCAATTAAGTCTGTGTTTTGTAAATTTGCCTGACATGCTTGCTTTGTTTTGCCTGTTGTGGTTGGTGAGTCAAGGTCTCTCTCTTAGATCTGCTGCAGTCTACCTGGCTGAGCTCATCTGATGGCACTGCAGATATCAGCAGGCAAACATCTACTTCACTTCTCCCTTTGGCAATCTCTCTCTCTCACTCTTTAGATGAACAGACAAACACACTCCCACGCGCTTTCATACAGTTTAACAAACACGCACCCACATGCTCCTTGGCACTTTAAGGCAAACACATGCACGCGGAGCTAAACATTCAAACACGGGATGATGTGTAGCCCATCAACATGCTCACCACCTGACACTGATGTATACATGGCCTTTCAGGTTAGTGCAAACACAAAAACGCCCACCTGACGCTGATGTATACATGGCCTTTTGGCTTAGCGTAAACACAAACACAACTCCAAAAAGTGACAAACAAGCACACAAATATTATTTGTGGAACGGGTCCTGAACAGTCCTTGATGCCGTCATGGCCTTTGCAGAGGTTCGAATTGAAAAAACAGGGAAACATGGGAAACAGTTTCAGCTCTTATCGACTCTGCTCCACGCACACGTCCGTTCTGTGCTCCTGAAATCAAATAAAATTCCAAGCGTGTTCTCGGCTCGTCCTTTATCTGGAGAATGTACTTGGAGCCCGGCACAAACATGTCACAGTGAGGAAGCCTCCCCCATCCCACAACAGTCATTTGCATTTCTTTTTTTTTTTTTTTGCTTCAACTCGAGAAGCTGCGTCTTATCGAGGGCCCTGCTTATCAGGCCATTTGTTTTCCAGTGATGCAGGGCCTTCCCGAAAAACAGTATGGTATGGTGCAGATGCCTGGCTCATCTCCCTGGCGTCAAGGACCTCGTTGCGCAGAGTACAAGGGGGTGTTGCTTTTAGAGGAGATAAACCGGGGTGAAGACTGGGGGAAATGGAGTGAGTGGCCCCCCGTGTGAGTGTTACGACAGCTCTGGTAATTTGCTGCACAGTGAGTCGGTGGTCAGAGGAAGTGGCCGGGTGCGACTGGGCTGTTTCAGCGTGACAGGCAGACAGTTATGACCAGCAGTACGCTTCACACTCTTCCAACAACAGCAAGATAATTCTCCATAGACCCTGACTCATCCTGGTTGAAAAGACATACCTTTCAACAAATACATGTTCGGGCTTTGTTAATCACTCGCCTGAAGACTGATTAATACGTATAGGAATTTATAGTTTATCAAGGTCAAATGCTCAACAATGACATGTGTTCCTCTTGTGACATATCTGTCACATGAGGAACACATTCTCATCTGATATAACAGATATAACAGAGTGTGAAGACTGAGTAGGATAAGGGAATGCAGTGGAGGCCACTCTGATTCATGCCAGCTTGGAGTCTTGCCCCTTTTTCTCTAGACTGATGCCCTGACCTTGACTCACTTGCTCTCAGCAACAGAATATTTGCATTCCAGAGCATCCAGAGAGAAACGATAATAGCAAAATAAAGACACATACAGTATGTTTTCAGTGAGAGGAGAAAATTAAAAGAGCTTCATAGCTTTGATTTTTCAAAAGCAAGCTCACGTTTTCCTGGTTAGCATAGCATAAATAATAAATCCCTTTTTTTGGAGTAAAATTGGTCTTTCTCAAAGACTCATAAAAGCAGAATTTCTCTGGCACAATGTGAGCATCTTCAAAATGTGAGCACTTGTAGCCCTGCTCATTCATGCAATTATCCACTTAACCAATCATATGAAATTTGTGCAAGGCATAAAAACATGTCGATACAGCTTCAGATTACATTCACATCATACATCAGAATGGGGACAAATGTGATCTCAGTGACTTTGACTGGGACATGTTTTTATCCAACTAGCCAAATGGGTGGGTGTAGTGGTTAGCACTATAGCCTCACAGCAAGAAGGTTCTGGGTTTGAGCCCAGTGGCCGACGAGGGCCTTTCTGTGTGGAGTTTCCATGTTCTCCCTGGGTGTGTATGGGTTTCTTCCAGGTGCTCCAGTTTCCCCGACAGTCCAACGATATGCAGGTTAGGCTAACTGGCTACTCCAAATTGCCCATAGGTGTGAATGTGTGTGTGTGAAAGGTTGAGAGGAGAAAACCTCTATAATAATCTGGTCGAAGGCAACAGGAAACCATTACTGTAATGATATTCCAGAGATAGTCAAATGGGTCTGAGTATTTCAGAAACTGGGATTTGCATGCATGCACAACCGGCTCAAGATTTAACACAAAATTGTGTGGAAAAATGGGGAAAAAAAGGGGCTTTTCTGTGGGTGGAATCACCTTGTTGATGAGACAGGTCAGAGCAGAATGGATTGAGTTGATAAGAAGTCTATGTTAACTTAGATAACCACTTTACAACTGTGGTGAGCAGAAAAGCATCTCAGAACCTTGAAGCAAACAACCTGTGCTCCTGTCAGCCAAGAGCGGGGCTCGAAAGCTACATTATACTGTATTCTGTTACTTGACTCCTATAAAATGGTAGAAACATTGAAAAGCATTTTTGACACTGATCCATCACCTAACCCATGACATTTAGCAAACACTCTTAAACCAGAGTGATGTACAACATACCCAGAACAGCCTGGGGAGCAGTTGGAGGTTAGGTGCGTTGCTCAATGGCACCTCAGACATTCCTGCTGGTCCAGGGAATCGACCCAGCACCCTTTTGGTCCCAAAGCTCCTTCTCTAAACATTAGGCCATTGCTTCCCAATTAACCCATTACAAACTATTAAATACCACAGAAAAGGCATTGGACACACTGGTTTTCTTAAAGGTTTTGATTAAAAGGTACACTCATACCCTCCATCAAGCACCCTAAAGGTCTTGGGCAGGAATTCTCAAACATTTTTGCAGCTAGAGAACGCTTTAACTTTGAAATAAATTCCATGGACCCTCTCAGAATAGATTTTGTCCATACAGTACCAATTAACCCTTACTCATTCATAGCTTTTTCTGTATTGTGACTATTATCCACATTGTAGAACAATACTAAAGACATCAAAACTATGAAATAACATCTGGAACATATATGGAATTATGTGGTAAACAAAAAAAGTGTTAAAAAGCAAAACATGTTTCCCATTTTAGATTCTTCAAAGTATACACCGTTTAACTTGATGACACCCAATTATTTTTGTTTAGTGGACCGGAAGCTACTGAATTCGAATCACGGACTTACAATTTTATTTTTTTAAAAATAGAACAATTAATGAATTTAAGGCAACATGGCCCTAAATTCTCCGCTATTATTTCTTGCTTCACCGTGACACAATCCAAGATACTACATCATGCATCACATGGTGGGCTTTGCTTTCCCTGTTCACGCAAGGCATTGTGGGATACAAATTTGAAACGGGAAAGGAAAATGGAGGACGCGAGTGTGTGAATGAATTGTGGAAGACCAACTACAGTAACGAAAAGGGAGAAGAAAAGATGTTATGTTACGAAGGAAAGGAAACACAGGACCAAACTAATAAATATCAGCGGTCAGCAAGCACCTCAGTGTGATCAGCTGTTCGTTTAGCACCAGAATGATGTAACTATCAGCGCACGGTCAAAGGTAAACCTGTAGATGACAGTAATGCAACACTGTGGATGCCAGCTGCCGTAAAACCCAAAAGAAGAAGAAGGCAGAGCTGCGCATGCACACACGGAATCCCTCTGTCTGCTTGACTGCATGAAGTGAGCGATTTCATGCACATTATTTGCTTGGGAATCCCCTCAAATTAAATGACTTACCAGCCACAGAATGGCCTGGGGAGGGGGTGTTTGTTTGTTTCTTTTTTTTTTTAGATATTACAGAAATAAACATATATCACAATGATAAAATTTCAGAGGGAACTAAATTTCACCAGTTTTATCAAATCAAAAGGCCATCTACTTTTAATGAATAAAAAAAAGAAGAACCACTGAATTAGAATGTGTTCAAATTTTTGACTGGTACTGTATATGTAAAATATATACATATTTGTAGAAATACAATATGTACAATAAATTTTGAGCTATTTATTGGAGCTATAAAGCTTTTTGTTCTTAAACTTTCCACTGGCAGAACACACTGGGTCCAGGTTGACATTATTTATAGGCTAATAACTATGAAAGTGCAATAGCAAATATAACTTTGATAAGTGTTGTCATTTCCACTGCTGTTAAAAGAAAAGCCCACAGATCTCAGACTGTACTTCACAGACCCCAATTTGAGAATCATTGCTCTAATGTACAAAGAATCTCTTAGTATCTTGTTGGAGAACTATAACCATCCAGTGAACACTTGATGAGCCTTTTTTTTTAAAATATGTTTACCATTATAATTGCTATACCAAAGACTGCTCCAAAAATTAACTTCATGCCCCAAACAAAAGAAGTCATTTTATACTTCACTCTACAGGCAGGTTTCTAATGCAATTTTGTGTAATACAGAAAAATAGAAGTATGTTTTAAAAAAAAGAAAGTCGACAAAACACAATTACAAATAGTCTGTGTTTCCACTGAGTGGTGTTATGTGATTAAAGCTGTTTTTTCTCCTTTCACGATAATCATTCCAATTAAACATTGTGATGGAGCTCCAAGACCTGATAAGTGTTGGCATGATGATTTTTGTTGGTTTTGTTCCTCTTCATGTCATGTGACTTAAATGCAAAAAATGCGTTTCCATTTCAATTCTGCAAAATAATGCTTTTCAAATCATCTAAAAAAAAAAAAGCCTCAATGAGGCTGTAGCTCATACCAGCCACTATTGTGTGTGAGTTTGAAATCCGATCAATCCTGTAGGAGTCGCGATTTTTGTGAAATTGCATATGACCCCTGGGTAGCTGCATCCATGGCAAGTGGCGTCACCTGGTGAACAACACTTTTGGAATATGTCTTTAGAGTCTTCTGGGTGAGTTTCAGTGAAAACACCCAAGCAGTTTACGAACAATAGTGTTTGGTATGATGAATCACCCAAAATTTTCAAATGGCCATAAAATCGTAAATATGACAGGTGGTGCCACTGTATTGACAACTTTTATGCACAACCACCTGGGGAACACTGTATGTGAGTTTAATCAAAATCCAATCAATCCTGTCGGAAGAGTAGCGATTTTTGTAAATTGTGGATGGATGATGACGACGAATGACAGATGGATGACAGACAGACGATGCATGATCGCATAAGCTCACCCGGCCTGGCCTACGGCGGGATATGCTAAAATACCACCCCATTTCGGTGTTTTTTTTTTTTTAGATATTTGTGAGGATTTTTTGTTTTGTTTTTTCAAAATTCACATTTCCATTACTCATTTTTTTTTTTAGTTTGCAATTTCAAATTGCACAGTAGACTAAGTAGATTAATGGAAACCCTCCTCATGAGGACAGTTTAACACAACTGAAACTCATATAAACTCTAAAATGTTATTTGATCTGGTTTGAAGGGAAGAAGCTTCAAGGTACTATGTAGAGAGTTAGCTTTTCAGAAAAGGTTATCAGCATGACCCCTATAGCATGCTATGAATCCTGTGCAGCAGTCATTAAGGAACTCATTTGTATATGTGTGATGTAAATTGTTCCCTCAGCTGTGGTTTAAAATGTCTTCATGAATGACTGAAAAAAAAAAAAAAGTCCCCTGGTATGTATCTCAGGGGAAGATTCATTTAAAGCTATACTGCCTTTCAGATTTTTCAAGTGTAGGTCATAAAAATAATTTTCCCTGACACCTAATTATTTTTGTTTAGTGGATTGAAAGCTACTGAATTCGAATCACAGACTTCCAATTTTATAAGTTTTTTTTTCAATAGAACAATTAATGAATTTAGGGCCACGTGGCCTTTTTTTTTTCTCTGTGCTCTCATGGAAGGCGGTCGCATTCCTCTGCTCTCCTCTCCTCTCCCTTTTTTCTCTGCTTGTGCTCCTTTGTCTCGTCTTTGTCTATACTTTTGAGAGACTCTCTCCACACTGCTCTCTAAACTAAAAATCATGGAATTGATAAACTGGTCTCCTAACGAAATTGACACAGTTTTCTTGACGAGAAGAACGTTCGTGGCGGGCTACATGATGGATGCGTGGGAGAGGTAGCGGGTCGTGTGCCTGGCGGTTCTTTCTGTGGAGGACATTGAAGTCATCTACTTATTCAGAACCATGATTACAGGACTTTTGCTGATTGGATTAGGCACTGCCCTGGTTTATCGAGGAAATCAGGAAACGGTGACAGCTGTTCAAAGCCCCATTAAGCTGCCTGACATGACTGAAGCGGTGGGCAGAGCTGTCAGCATTCAGACTGTGGCTATTCAGAACTTGAACCGCAACATGGATTACAATATGGAGAAGCTTTCGGATTTGCAAAGAAATGGATTGATTCGGAGACCAGAAATGAACAGAAAGAGTGGTCGTGTAAAGGAAAGCATCTGCTCGCCAGACCAAACAATCTCAAATCATATCTTTCGGCTCCTTTAGACAGCACTGGCCTCGGCCAAAGCCGTTGCTGGGACAACATCTCCCCCGAAGGTCACTGCTGTGAGACGCTCTTGTATTCCTCCCCCCTCTTCCCGTGGTCGCCAGTGTGACAAGCAGGTGAGTGACCAACACCACCATGGCTGCAGGAGCGGACGGCTGCGTGCTTGTGCTGGGTTACCTCTACCTCCCCCCCTTACCCTCCACCCCGATCGTCCCCCCCCAAGTCCCGAGTCTTCATGTTGTAAAGTGTATTTGTGGTTTTTTCGTGCTGAGGTGTTTTTTTTAATGTTCCCACACTGTACTCCTCTAGGAGCATAGTATGGGGGTTGCTTTTTTCTCCTCCCCTCTCCTCATGTTACTCTGTATTTTTTTTCTTTTCATCCCTGTCTTCCTATCCTGTCTACTCCCCCTCTGTCAATTGTGTGTATGTAAGGACAGGTTGACACACACACACACACACACACATGTATATATATACCTATATAAAAAGACGAGAGAGAGACTCGTTTATTCCCACCTTCAAGCTGAATGTACCCCATTTCACAACAAATCCCCATCACACAACAAATAAAAGATTTACTACAAAAAAATATTAAATGTGCTAAGATATTAACGATGAATTTAATGCCATTCGCACCCTGTCTGAGTTTGAACCAGTACTTCATTTTAAACTAGATACTCATGCACCTCTACTTTTGGAGTACAAAACTTTTTTTTTTTTTAACAAAGACCGCTGGACTGCTGAGTAACCATAATTACCCTGGGGTTTCCCATGCATGAAATTACTAAAAACTGGAACCTGTGTGCACGTGTTCCAATAAAAATATAAAAGACATACAGCATGCTCAAGTTAAATACGTATGCTATAGTATATTGGGTGGAAAATTAGCACACTTAGTACAGATATTGAAGGAACGTGATTAAATGACAAAATTCCCACATGATCATCGTGCCCTAGAGCCAAACACTAAAAACCTGTAAACCTAGCACCATTATGCAAACATGTAAACATCTTTTATGCTAAAATTTGAGCAAAACAAAACTAGACAAACTATACAATTACCAGTATTTAAACCCTTGGAAAGAGGAGACTGACATCTTTATAGAAATTACAGATATCAGGATTACTAGTTAGTTAGTCAGTCAGTCAGTCAATGTGGCTCACTTTGGTCAATAAACTGCCAAGTAAATTAATAGAAAAAATAAAAATAATAATAAAGGATAGCTTGTTCTGCTGAGCAGCACATTGCTCATCCTACTGGCTGTTAAAGATCGTCTTTTGTCTGCCATTTTGATGTCCAGAATGAGGTTTCTAATACTTTTGGCTCCGACAGCCAATCAGAACATTGTAATCAGAAGTGTGAAAACTGTAGAGGTTTCTTTCATTGGCTGTAGAAGATGAATAGGAAGAAACACTCACCCATTCATCTTCACTGAATGCTTTATTCTGCCGAGGGCCACAGCGGACCCAGAGCCTCTCTCAGGAACACTGAGTATGAGGGGGGAATGCAGGGGGTGAATCAAAATGTTTTTGGAAAGAATTCCCTCAGAGTGCTTTCAGAATTGGCTTTTCATTTCAAGTACTCCTTATTACAGAACCAAAAGTCCCACGGGTTAATTTGGACCTGCTCCAGCTCCACCTACCTGGGCAGAGTCAAACCAAAAGTCCTAGGGTTCGATCCAGCTCCACATCCTGGACTTTTAGTTCTGCACCAATGGTCTGGTTTTTCCCGCCTCAATAGCAGCGCACATTTAACACATAATACTATGGGAAGCAGCTGCATGGCATTTTTATGGTCACAGCAGAGTATATGGAGAATTGAAGAGAATGAGTGATGAGAAACACTTAAAAAAAAAAAAAATTCCTGACCAGCCAGGTTTCAAGGAACAACTGAATAAAACAAACATGGAGGACAAAGTGTTGGTGAAAATTGAGTCTCTTTGTTGAGCTAATATGACCTACACCTTTAGCATGCTTGAGTCTGTGATGATCTAGACAGTCTCCAACCTACAAAAGGCTGAAGGCCAGAACAAGTGGCTTAATGTTTTGAGAGCACTAGTAATTAACACCAGGTATGCATTCTGAAATCAGAAGCTCTAAAAATTGCAGCATCAGCAGGTCCAAAAAAAAAAAAACACAGTCGAGAACTGAACTGAAGGGCTTTAGTGCTTTCTCCAGAACTGGACTGACCTTGATGACCCTTAGTCCAAAACACCTCCTATGTCTTTACACTGAGAAAAGAAGGCATTGCTTCAATCAAAGGGCATGATGAGAGAGAGAGAGAGAGAGAGAGAGAGAGAGAGAGAGAGAGAGAGAGAGAGAGAGAGAGAGAAAGACTGTATCACTGAATGAATATGACACTGATGAGAATCTCTCTTTTGA
>JANZLB010000004.1:43969318-43981582 GCA_026167865.1 Notarius quadriscutis | reverse complement strand
GAGATGCTGAAACAGATGGAACCACAAAATAATGGGAGTGTCTAATTGATACACAACAAACAAGCTGCTGAATATTCTCTTTAAAATTATTATTATTATTATTATTATTATTATTATTATTATTATTATTATTATTATTATTATTATAGCACCTGGCAACCTTACAGCCGGTGTTGTCAATTTCACAAATTATTTCAATTCATTAAAAACTATATATATAGATTTATTTCTTCTGATTGCATTTGATTTGTATTTATTTTTCCCACTTAAAAAAACAACAACTTCTACTTCATTCAGTGTCTCTGTTCTTAGAGCTTCTTAGAAATACTACTGACATTTTTTTTTATTGCTTGTTATAATTTTATACGAACAAGCAGCTTTGTTGATACTTGTTATTTTTCGTGTTAATAAAAGGGGGTTAAAAGTCTGTCTTTCCACAAACACAGACAAAATAAACTCAGACTCCTGTCTGGGTCCAATGTGCCATCTATGTATTAGATTATTATAATATATACTGTATTATTAATTCCACCCGTAACTCAGCTGTTAGCCTGTGTTCCGCTTTTTAAGGAAACACTTCTACTGTTTTAAGGAAATAATGTCTTTTATATAGAACAGTTTGATGACGGGAAGTTCATTCCCTTTAATTTTATTCACACTTCTGTTTATTTAACGCTTCACAAAAGACATGGAAACTACAGCGTTTCTATTATAAACAATATATTTTCAAACATGCACCTGATTAATAAATTCATTTTAAACACTATAAATAAGGATTTGTATCATCATATCATCAAGATAGGCTAGATTTCTGCAAATAACCTGCAAAGACATGAAACTCAACTGAGCGGCGTGGCGGTGCAGCGGGTCGTCGGTTCGATCTGTACGGAGATGCGCTTCTTCTTCCTCGTGTCCTCGTGGTTTTCCCCCCCAAAAAAACACGCCGGTAGGTGGACTGGCGAACTTCCCGTTTGATGGGAATGTGTGCGCGTGGCGTCGCACCCACGGTGTATTCCCTGTTCCCGCCTCGCGCCCGGTATTCCCAGGATGTGCTCCGGATCCAACACGACCAACATCCTGACTAGGACTAACTGAAGATGAAAATGATGACAAAACTCAACTGTTTGATCATGGATACACGGATATTTAAATATAACAAACAAACAAACAACTAAGGCTTGTGTTTAATAACTTATATTTCACAATGTCAAACAGTAAAATGTTTGGGGATTGTTTTTGTTGCATTGTAATAATACAGAATAGGAATGTCGGGTTGAATTCTGGTATCATAGAAGAAATGATTACAGTTCTACTGTGCAAAAGTTTTAGCACACACAGAGAAATGCTATAGACCAAAGATGCCTTCAAAAATAATGAAATTATTATTTTTTTTTACATTTAAGAAATACTGTAAATAGCAGTAAACAGTAATTAATGAAATAAAGCAAATATTTGATAGGACGACACTTAAAAAAAAAACAAACTCTGAGATACAATGAGTGCAGTTTTATAAGGGAATATAAGGAGCTGTAGGTTTTACTGAGCATCTTCCAGAACCACAGTTCTTCTGGACACTTGGACTGTCACACTCGCTTCTTCATTTTGCACCAAAACCCAGCCGCCTTTATTATGGGTGGTTCCTCCTCACGCTTTCTTTACTGACCTGGAACCATTTCCCACCCCGTATCCCATTTCTTGTTGTACTGGAAGACTAATGTTTGGAAACCTTAAACGTTTTTGTTCTGACTCAGGAGCGCAGAAGACATAAAATCAAAAGTTTGGACTAAAAATAAACAGGGTGCCTAAGACTTTTGCACAGTGCTGGATTTAACGGCTTGCAGGTCATTTCGAAGTGGTTTCACTTTCATGTGTTATCCTGGTTCTTAATGTCTTTGTTATATGGTTTACAGTATTTACCGAACAAATAAAATAAAATAAAAAAAATTCTCTGCATGCTTGGAGCAGAATGAATGAGATTTCTGATATAAAGTCGAGTTGTGTGTGTGTGTGTGTGTGTGGACTTGACTCTCAAAGGAAAAATAACTCCACAACAGATGAAAACGCGTTCAAGGACTTTACAAAACAAGAGTTATATGAGGTTTAAAACAAGCTGCATAAATGATAATTGTGTGTATTTTTGGACGCCTTGATCCATTGTCTGACCTCATAATACCGCCTGGCCATGCTACTCGAACCTTGTGCATGCACAGACCAGACCAGACCAAGCTGTAAAATCAAATCAAATCAAACTTCAAATCTAAAAAAAAATAAAAAATAAAAATGAACTGGTCAGGAAATTTGCAAAGATTTCCTGCAAAGTCTGCGAACTTGTCACGATGACAAATAAATAATAAACGGATAAAATGGATTTTTTTTTTTTTTTTTCATTTTAACCTCATGTAGTTTCAGGTTGCTGATTAAGTGCAGAACTGAAAGCCAGGACGCAGAGGATATCCTATCAGGTGGGTGTTGATATCAAATATAGCGTTAGATTGTGCGCATGGAAACAAGCAAAATGTAGTGTTTTGTTTTTTGTTTTTTTTTTCATGCACGTCTGTTTTCTTATCGTGGATTGGGTGAAACTAGGTGCTTTAAATCCAACCTGTCTGTCTGTTTGCAGAGATCTCGCGAGAGCGGCCGCGTGGCTGGCTGGCTGGCTGTGAGGTTGCAGCAGACGGAGGGAGAAGGCAGGCAGGCATCATGGCGGACAGAGACAGTGGAAGTGAGCAGGGAGGAGCGGCTACGGGCCCGGCTCTGAGCTCCATGCACGCGGTGGCAGGAGGGGCGGGCTCGGCTTCCGGCCTGCAGCACGACACGCAGGAGCTCGCGTCCAAGCGCGTCGACATCCAGAACAAGCGCTTCTACCTGGACGTGAAGCAGAACGCGAAAGGCCGCTTCTTAAAGATCGCTGAAGTGGGGGCCGGCGGCAATAAGAGCCGCCTGACGCTCTCCATGTCGGTGGCCGTCGAGTTCCGAGACTACCTCGGGGACTTCATCGAGCATTACGCGCAGCTGGGGCCCAGCAACCCGGACGCGGTACAGGACGAACCGAGGCGCGCGCTCAAGAGCGAGTTCCTGGTGCGAGAGAATCGGAAGTATTACATGGATCTGAAGGAGAACCAGCGCGGCCGCTTCCTGCGGATCCGACAGACGGTAAACCGGGGGCCTGGCTTGGGCTCGGCGCAGGGCCAGACCATCGCACTCCCGGCGCAAGGGCTCATCGAGTTCCGTGACGCGCTCGCCAAACTTATCGACGACTACGGCGTAGAGGACGAGCCGGCCGAGCTGCCCGAAGGCACGTCGCTCACTGTGGACAACAAGCGCTTCTTCTTCGACGTGGGCTCCAACAAGTACGGCGTGTTCATGCGCGTGAGCGAAGTGAAGCCCACGTACCGCAACTCGATCACGGTGCCGTACAAAGTGTGGGCCAAGTTCGGCAGCACGTTCTGTAAATACGCCGACGAGATGAAAAAGATCCAAGATAAGCAACGGGAGAGGAGGGTCTGCGAGCAGCAGCAGCAGCAACAACCGGGAGAGATGCACCCGGACGACGGGGATGAGGATTGATAATGACCGGGGTGTCGGGAGGGAGGATAACAACATGCAAAAAAAAAAAAAAAGAAAAAGAAACAAAAAAAGATACATATTTACGATCAAAGCGACGCGTAAAAACGAACTTTACTGTACAAATGAAAAAGATTTAACTGTAACGGTTTAACTCCAAGGGGCAGTAAGTATCCACAAACATACAACAAACCTCCACAAGATGACAGGTGCAACTCGTACCCCATCACTGGATGTGATCCACTTACCCACCATTAATACAGTAAGCGGCTGCTAAACAGAGTAATAACATTATATATGAACTGTTTCCTACTTGACTACAGATAAAGAACTGAGTGGTTTATTTCCCTTATTAACCAAGAACTTTTATACACATCAAAGATATTATAAAAGTGTTCAAATGGAATTATTGAAACATGAAGCAGGGGGGAGTCCTTTACATGTAAGCTAATAACTTCTTCAGCACAAATCGGATTTTTTGTTTTGTTATTTTATGTTGTCTCCTTTTTTTTAAAAAAAAAAAACACACACAAAAAAATTCTATTCCGAGGCTGTCATGGTAACCATGCCACTCCTATGTTAAAAAAGCATCACCTGAAGACGTGAAAACGTCAGCGAGCGAGCGTACAAAGCAAGCCGTGGGTACGGATGGTTAACTCTGGCAAGGCTCACGGTTATTCGTAGACCTGTTCGACTGGGTCCTTGACGTGGAGATCTGCAGCCTATCTAACCCTTTTTTTTTTTTTTTTTTCTCTCCCAATGAAATAACTGTCCTGCAGATGAGTATACTATGTATTTGTTGTCATGCGAAGCGTGTAGACGGATTTATAAAAGGTACTTTAAACAAAAAGAAGCCGTGTGACGGCAGACAGTTTTGTAATGGAAACTTCTTCCCGAAACTACCAGGCCCTTGGATGAAGGTGCAAAGAAACATGAAAATGCTAATGTAAGGAAAAAAAAAAAAAAGAATTTTTTATATATATATATAAATATATATGTAGAGAGAATTATGATTTTGTGAGTCAGCTGTATTTCAGTGCTTACAGAGAAGATAATACCCCGCGTTTTTAGTGGGGGAATTAAATAACAATCTCTAGAAGGATTTAAATATTATATAAGTCTACCAATGAGAGTATGAGTGGCGCCAAGGAATGCTGTTGTTGCATGTTAACCTATACACAGCTACATTGAGGTGGATTTCTCAATGTGTGTCCTCGAGGACCTTCTATTTAGTGATTTCATAGACGGCGTCCTGTCAGTGATGTTTGGTCACTTAGTTGATCTCTGTTCTAGCTGTAAATACAGTATCCGATCCTTGACTGTTTGATCATACATGAACGACAGGTCTGTTGCAATGAAATCTCCCCCCTCTCTCTCTCTCTCTCTCTCTCTCTCTCTCTCTCTCTCTCTCTCTCTCTCAGGGGTCCTTTAGGACCTGTGTTGGGGAGAGCCCTAGTCGGACATACAAGGGTCCACAACGAAGCTCGATAATGTTGGTACGTTTCCCGTTTTGAGAAATGTAGCAGGACGAACTTGGAATGGAGTGCGTTTGTGGGTATGGTGCATCTCCAGACATCTCAGAATCCACACACTTATTGAAAAGAGGTGCCTCTGAAATGAAAAGTTGACCATATTATGACGATGATTATTTGCTCATGAAGGAAACCAAGCAGTATCAGCACATTTATATTTACTCATTCAGCTTTCTTTTACTCATGTTGAGTCTTCAGGCCTCGGCACATATTTAAAGTGCTCGTTTAAGAGATTTAATCCTATATGTTGACGTAATTCCTTCTGAAACACAAAGTTGGCATGACGTCACGTCGATTTATACAGCAGCCATTAGATCTGTCACTCTCCTGCCGAATGTAAACGCACCTAACGGGAGCTTGGAGAATTAATTAAAAATGGAGAAGCAAAGAGTTTAATCAGAATCGGGGAGGATTCAATCACACCATTTGACTCTTTATTAATCTTTGATGATGATGGCTTGTTTCTGGAGGTATGCTGCTGCACTTTTTAGCCGAGGTCCACCATCTTTATAGAGTCGAATGGGAATAGAGCTATCCCGTGATGAGTGGTAGGATCATGGCTAAATAACGATCAATATTTATACATAATTTTGTCTAAACTGTTGCACAGTATAGAGCAAGACCTGCCTTCTGGAATGAGACCTGTATGCTGTTTTAGACGGCGTTTAGTTGCATGATCATCAGTAAAGTCAAGACGTCTGTAATCGTGCCAAAATTTAGAAAATCTTCCCGTGTTTTTGCAGGCTATTTTTTAGATATAGTATCATTTGACGTCCATAACATTTTAAGAGACGGGCACAGCGAGCTCTGAAATGGCAATTTTGACTTGATGGGCACTTTAAACACAAAACAATAAGCTCCGTTACGCGCTTACAAGCTCTATTTCGTATAGGCTGTTACGTATGCAGTTCACCCAGTTACCATTGGCGTGAATGGCAAATGAACGGCAAGCGAAGTGTCAGTAGCCTACAATATCCATTTGCTTTTCATGTACCGGTACATAGTGGAAACCAGCCGAATATCATCCTTTAAGGGCATAAAGTATTTGATCGAAGAACAGTGAAACGGTGCAAAACAGTAACAATGACCGCTTGAACGTTCCTCTGAGCTGCTCGGTCCGATAGTAACTGAAGAACTCAAAGTTTGTAAGATGTAGCTCTGCAGGTTGGC
This sequence comes from Notarius quadriscutis, assembly GCA_026167865.1. NCBI lineage: Eukaryota > Metazoa > Chordata > Actinopteri > Siluriformes > Ariidae > Notarius > Notarius quadriscutis. Next base: position 43,975,316 of record JANZLB010000004.1, on the reverse strand, counting down.
CATACCCACAAGCAGAAACTTCTATTTCAGCAAGTTGCAAGGCTCAAAATCAGCAGGACGTGCAACAGGTTGTAAAGCTTGACCTTCGGCCATTGTGTGCCCGACTAGGAGAGCCGACTTTAATGTTACTTGTTGGGGAGCATACTCTTCAGCATTGGTGCCTTATACTCCACATGCTTACACGCTGGCTGGTGCTTTGGATCAAGTCTGGGTTCTTGTCGTTCCTTTTTTTTTTTTTTTAAATTGTTGGGCATGCTTTCCTCACACACCATTGCCTAACTCCTCTCTTTTTTTTTTTTTTTGACTTGCTTGATGTCCTAAAGATAATATGGGCGTTTCGCACATTTGTAAAGCTCCTGACCCTCAGCCTTTCCCTGACTACTGACTCAGTCTCTCCCTTCCCACGCTGTCATTGAAACGCATCTAAGCATCAGCCCACATGTAAACTCCGACATGGGTTGGTAGCCTTGAAAATGCAGTACAGTCTTTGCACTGCTCTTTACATGTCAGACTTGGGGAAGCGGCACACGGGAGAACGGTTTGTGGGCGAGGTTTGGCTCCGGGTGCCCAATTTTGACCTATTATGAGATCGTCTGCTCACAGCTCTTGATCTTGGCAGCATTTTGTCAGTGGCTGAATTCCTCATTTACAGGGTATGACCAGCATGTCCTGCCCCTCCCCTCCATTCTTTGACTTTCCACAGCACTTGTCTTTTTGGCTTTTTTGTTTTCTTTCCATTATTTCATTACTGTGTGCAATATAAAATGTGCCAATGGTGGCATTATTATGATGTATATCAATTAAAAGACATGGGTTAATATTTGAGAGCATGTGGCTGAATTCCACATTTTATTTTCCTGAGGTTTGAAAAGCCTTTATCTGCACTTCTAATGAAAAGGTCTGGGTTTAGAAGAGAAGAAAACAAGCTTAATGAGCAAACTCCACCCAACCTGGTCAAACTAACCTAGAGCAGTTAACTAGCACTTTTAGAGATCATCCATATGCTCCATGTAATCTTTCCATTTCTCTGAACGTGGGAAGGGAGGTGGAGCGGGAATGATGATGATGATGATGATGATGATGATGATTTATGATTGGTTGGTTATAAAAGTGGAACTTGTGTTTGGGCCTCAGGGCCAAGGCATTACACGTGTATTCGTGCTTCTCAATTGGTTTTCTAATCTATGGGAAAGCTTGGATGAAGGTGTTTGGTGGACTTGCTTGTCGTCAGTGGTTGATGTCAGTAGCACATCACTTTCCCAACTGGGGGGGGTTCTGACCAATCTTTGTTTGAAAATTCTCTGAACAAGGAATGTCTAGTGCAATTTCTCTTTATTTTCCTTTTCTCTTCTGTTCCTTCCCTTTGCAAGAATGATTACTGAGCAACACGTTTGGTGGTGATGCGTCAAATATAATTTATGTACATTTTACAAATTTTAAAATAAAAGAAATGTTAATTTAACCACGTCACTAAAAAGAGTTTAATTTTCAACAAATACGTCTTGTGGTGTTTCTTTCTCCTCCCATACATGTTCTGATGGATCATACCAGATTACTGACTTCAGTGAAGTTTCCTGTGTGTAAAAACAAGTTGTTTTATTTTATATAGATATATATTTTTTTTTTCTTAAAATAATTTATCAAGTCTAGCCAGTCATATTACATTGTAACACGTGTGTCAAAATGTTATTTCAAACATTATTTGGTTTCTGTTGAAGTTTTGACGCCTTGGTTGGTGCATTTAAACAAATGGTATAATATAAAGATATATTAAAATGGAAATGCTCACTTTGCTTAAATTTCTTGACTGGATGCGAGTGCTTCCTCAGCAAAGATAAGAATAATTTACATAAGGCAGAGAGGATAATTTAGATATTTATTTAGGAACAAAATTGAAATGTAATTTTCTGATTGAATTCAACTTTATTTAATATTTTATAATTTATTTCATATTTTTAATATATTTTAATAAGTTTAAAAACTTTTATCAGCATCAAACTCTGGGGGGGGAGAAGCTCGAACTAATTGGCATATGCTTAAACTTGTGCTTGTTTTGTTTTGTGGGTGTTTTTTATTTAACTAATTAATTTTTTTTAAAGAGATGACTGTTTTCATGTCTCATTTTCCATTTTAAACTAAATATTGCTCAGGAAACTTTGCCATGAGTGAGGTTTAACCTTCCTTTTTGTCTCAGCATGTTAAAGGTATAGAGAAAATTTTGAAGGAAAAAACAGTTTCAAGATCCTGAATATAGTCCATTATTATAAATGGCACAATACCCCTCTTCTTTTTATTTTTCCCCCCAAAAATACTGAGACCAATAACAAAACCTTGAATATCAGTCGATGCTGATACCCATCCATTGTCTTCTTTAAAAACTACAAAAATTTTTTAAATGTTTATTTATTTATTTTAATGAAGGCACTTCCCAGTTGAACTCTTCCATACAATACTTATGTTGTAAATGTAATAAAGTATAAATATAAGCCAAGATTAAAAAAAAAAAAAAAAAAGTCAAGTCTCTTTTTATATGTAAGCATTTTCCAGTTTCAAAAATAAATTTTTCCAAATCCAGTTCCAAAGTTTGACCTTTGTTATAGGGTCTGATCTAGCGTTTTGTATTTATTATTATTATTATTATTATTATTATTATTATTATTATTATTATTATTATTAATTGTATTGTAAAATCTTTAAGGCCAGTGACCTGAAATTTGACAAGGACAAATTTATTTCGAAGTATTTCCAGTACACTCTCCTATATCAAAGTGTTTCAAATGTTTAGTTGTCCTGTGGTTTTGAAGGATTTATAGTTGATGATGAAGTGCTCTGCTACGACCAGGGTTTTCCTCCCACATCTCTGAATTCTGTGTCATTTGTCATTAAAAATATCTACCTACCTATTATTTTATTTATTTAATTTATTTATTTTACTCAAGTCTTACTGGCTTGAGTGATTTTAAGGATACAGGATCATAAAAAAAGTCCTTTTGAAATGTTTACTTCATGTGAATTGGCTTCCAAACAAAAATAAGAAACAATAATTCATATATGTTTAAGTTATTCCACGAAATTGAGTCGTATATAGCTTATAGCCGACTCAGTGCTACGCGCCTTGTCGACTATAAGCCATGTACAACTCGATTTCGTAGAATAACTGTTTTATTCTCTCCGCATTCACTGGATTTTGAGAAATTGAGTTGTTTTTTTGCAAATTCGATAAATAAAAACTTTATACAAAACGTCCGATAAAATCATTTCCGCTTAGACAGACTTCTTGATGGCTGCATGAATTGACTTTAGGGGCTTTTTTAAAAAAAAAAAATTATTTTTGTGTGTAGAAAGTGTCATCTTGCTGTCATGCCGAAGTATAGAATAGCTTTAGATATTTATTTAATTCTTCCCTGGACATTTCAGTGATTTATTTATTTATTTTCCCCCCCAAACTTTTGAGCTTTTGAACCAGTCTAAAATATTCAACAAGTTTTAATGCTTAAAGATGAAGAATGTAAACAAGCTGGTGGAATGACGGAAGTAATTTGTGAAAAACGCGATAATTCTTGAAAAATAAGAGATACGTTCTTACCATCAAATACTTTCTTTTTTTGTGGTTTTGTTTTCGAGTAGTTTTTATTTCATCCTCGGTTGGTTCAGCAATGCACGACGCCATTTTGTTTTTCTCTACTCATGGTATATGAGTTGATATCCTAGTAGTAGAGTAGCTAATCAGAGCATGCGATTGCTCATATCCAGTGAATGTGGACAGAATCTGATCTAATATTCTGTACATTTTCTTTACAAGCGTTTTAATCTTCTGTGGCTCATTTACTTTTGAAAAGTAATTGCAGTTGTGGTGTAATTTTTACTTTTTGTTAATGTATTAAAACGTCTCAGAATTATGAACTTTTAAAAGTTACACAATGTTTTCTTTATTATTAAAAGAAAACAAGGTGATTAAGAAAATTTGGTTTATATTTGTGCTCTTTCTGCTGCTGTATGAATAACATGCCCTGCTTGCTTCTAAGCCACATGATGAGAATGACAGGCATTTAATGAATGGGTCTCAGTCACATGTTTATATTACTCGGTTCTCCAGCGAGTCCGTCCACCAGCTGGGAGTTTCGTTATACCGAAAAGACTTGCAGTGTCTTGTTGTGTCGTATTTTATTAAAGTGTCTGTGGTGGTATCAGTGCCGTGGGGTTGCCACACCATAACGAGAATAAACCAAATGCTGAAACCGAAGCTGTGTGACATCAAATCAATGAACCAAATCAAGATTGTTTCTTCAGTAGTGTTGAAGTAGACCATCTAGTGGACAACAGCTATTCCTGCTGCTGTAGTTTTTTTTTTTTCTTTCAAGGTCAGCATTACTGCAGATCCAAAGTTCTTCTGACGCCTTTATCTTATAATGAAATATCTCTGTCCTGATGGGAGTGGTCTCTTCCAGGATGACTCCGCCCCACTGACAGGGCAGGAGGGCTCACGGAATGGTTGGATGAAGATGATGGAAATTATATGCCGTGGCCTTCGCCGTCACCAGGTCTCAACCCAGCTGAAGATCCATGGGAGATGTTTGACACTGATTTGATGACTCCACCTTCGTCAAAACACCAATATATACACTTACTAGCCACTTTATTAGGAATACTATACTAATACTGGGTAGGGCCCTTGTTCCAGTATTCCTTTGAGTTTCTGCGCCATGTTGACATGAATGCATCACATTGCTCCAGATTTGTCAGCTGTGGGAATCTTCCATTCGACCAATATATATCCCGAAGGTGGTGTTTAGATCTCGATTCTAGATCTAGTGTTCATTAGATTTAGCTCTGGTGACTGGGGAGGCCATCAAAGTACTCTGAACTCACTGTTTATAGAACCAGTTTAAGACGACTTCTGAAATGATGCTTTGTGCAATGGTGCGTTATCATACTGGATGTAGCCAATATAAGATGTGATAGTTGATGCCATAAATGAATGCATGTGGTCAACAAAAACACTCATAGTATGTTGCATTCAAGTAATGCTGGATTGGTTCAGTATTAAGGGGCTCATGTGTGCCAAGAAAGCATTCCCCACACCACTACACCACCACCACCAGTCTGAACTGGTGAACCTCATGCAGTCTTCTGCTCTTGTAGCCCACTTACCTTAGGGTTTAACATGTTGTGTATTTGTTGATGCCTTTCTGCTCAGCACAGTTGTAAAGGGTTATCATCCGAGTTCTTGGAGCCTTCCAGTCAGCTTGAACCGGTCTTTACTTTTACACACCTTTTGCTCCGATGGCTATTATTTTTATTAACCGGCCGTGTGTGAAGTGATCTGACTGTTCTGCTGTTCTACAGGTAGGTTACTGCATTAGACTTTTCCTGTAAATATGAATTGGACCAACATTTTTCGACACAGGTAGATCCTGTAATTAATTAATTAGCTTTATTATGCATTTGCAACATAATTTATGGAAAGTGGAAATGGTAGCCTGAAAAAAAGGAACTGCATGAATACACTTCACCAGCAGATGGGGCTGTTGCTTAAAAATAAAATAAAATGTCTCATGGTCAGGGTGCACCCTTGGAAAAATGGTACTGAACTGGACCTTTTATTGTTGCTTGGGTGGTACCTTTTTCAGACCTCCATCACCTTTTAGAGTAAAGCCTTAACTGCATCACTCGATGCCCTTTTCTAGGAAAGAAAGGGGATGGATACTAAAGGTATCAAAGGTGTAGCGCTGAGGGTACAACCACAACAATAAGGAACAGTCCAGTAATGGAACCATTATCCTGATTTCTGTTGCTCTTGAGACGTTTAAGAACAACTCTTGTTTACCAAAATCTAAAGATTACTGAGATCTAATCTTAAACGAAGGAATGGCAGCATGTCTCTAGCTTATCTTTATAAAATTTAATCCCTAATCCTGAACAGAATCAATTAAACAAGCAAATAAAATTTCGTTGCAAACTCTAATTAATAAAAAAAACACTTTAATAAAAAAATATA
>JANZLB010000004.1:41905292-41916809 GCA_026167865.1 Notarius quadriscutis | reverse complement strand
CAGCTGGGATAGGCTCCAGCTTGCCTGCGACCCTGTAGAACAGGATAAAGCGGCTACAGATAATGAGACGAGATTAACTGAAGCTCTTGATTTGTATCTGCATGATTTTATGCACTGTGCTGCTGTCAAGGGATCGACTGATTAGAGAACTGCATCAAACAGCAGGTGGATGGGTGTTCCTAATAAAGTGACCTGTGTGTGTATATGCAGTATTTTTATGCAAAAAATACATTTTACAGGCTGATTAATTGTTCTCGGATGCTGAATGTAAATCACAATCTTTAGACTGTTCTGAAATTTTAATGACATTGTATGGAATAAAAATTAAGTTGTAATGAAGTCAGTTGTTTCAGTAACTTTTTATTACTTCAACGTCTATTAATGTTGTATTAAAAAACAAACCAAAAAAAAAAGTATGGATCAAAAACAAAAAGATGCAATACTATATGATGGTTAAAAATACACATTTCCAGCACTTCACAATGGTAAATAGTTTGTTGAATGATGTGTGATCTGTGTAGGTGGGACACTGCAGGTCAGGAGCGGTTTAAATGTGTTGCTTCCACCTATTATAGAGGAGCTCAAGGTAATAACAGTATAATAATGCTGGGTCTATGATGCACAATTAGTTTGAGTTAAAATGCAGGGTAAACGTTTTGATTTATTTATTTATTTTTTATGATCTTCAGCAATAATAGTGGTGTTTGACTTGAGCAACTACTATTCCCTGGCCCATGCAAGGTAACATCAAATGAGATCACACATTTTCCTGCTAACTACAGTCCATAAATGCTGTGTAAGCAAGTTCTTTGTTGGGTGTCACCATGTTTTTACTTCAGGCAGTGGCTTGAAGATGCCATGGTGGACAACGATCCTTCCAGTGTACTGCTCTTCCTCGTAGGGACGAAGAAAGACCTGAGTGTGAGTTAATTATCTGAAGCATCCAAAGAAATAATTTCCACGTGCATGAATGATGTGATATTCTTCCTCCCTCCCTCTTAGCATCCAGACACGTTGGCTCAAGTGGAACAAGAAGCGATTAGATTATCGGAGGAGATAAGAGCCGAATATTGGGCCGTGTCCGCTCTATCAGGTAGGGCATTTGACTGCAGGACAGTTTCTTGTGCTTGAAGTTCAAACATCTGCTTCAAGCTATGATTTTTCCATATCGCAATAAATTATTTTTTTTTTTCCTGTGTAGGAGAGTTTGTGATGGAATTCTTTCTTCGGGTTGCATCGCTGACCTTTGAGGCATGTATATTAGCTGAGCTGGAGAGGAACAAAAATAAAGACGATGATGGTATTGTTAGTAAGTGTCCTTCTGTTACTCAAGCTTGCCGCTTGTAAGATGGATTCAGTCTGTGGCCAGAAATATAAAGACTCAATCACATGTAATTGAGCTCAAAATTTACATACATGTAAGCTGAAGACATTAAAACTCAGTTTTTCACAGTTCCTATGTTAAGTCAACTCGGATATCTAATTTTTCCATAAGAGATCCCTTCAAAAATAAGATTTATTTCATACACTTGGTTAGTATTTCAGTAAATGCTTGAAGTAGACTTCCACAAGCTCTTCACAATAATTTGCCCATTCCTCCTAACAGAACTGGAGGAACTCGGTCTGGTTTGTGGGCCTCCTTGTTCAAGCAAACTTAAAAAAAAAAAAAAGACTCCACATATGGATTCTGAAATTCAAGTCATGGTTTGTGGTGGTTGCTATAATACTTTTAGCGTGTGTCTGCTGCTTTAAGCTATTTTCTGACAGCTTTTGAAGTTTTGCTTCAGTATTTCTAGGTAATTCTCCTTCCTTATGATCCAGCTAAACATCCTCACATCATGATGCTGCCAGCCCTGTGCTTCACAGTTGTGATCTTTTTATTCTTCAGATTAAAAGCTTCACCCATTTTCTTCCATACATAGTGCTGATTATTATAGCCAAACTTTTTTTTTTTTTAAATTTCATCTGACCAAAAAAATGCCACTGTGAACCTTTGGCCTCAGCTGTATCTTTCAAGTCACTCCGCAAATGTTTAATTCAATTTTAATTAAATTACTACGAGTAGGTTCATCTATTGACTTTCCTATTTGCTTAAATTTGAGGATGCCGGTCATTACTAATGCATTAAAATTTTCATTCATCTATCCATCTTTACTAAACATTTTATCCTGGTTAGAGTTGATATAAATTTTATTTTGAGTAGTTGTCTAGCAGGTTTTTGGGCAGTGAGCAGAAACCAGAGAACATGTGAAACTCCTTAGACAGTAACCTGAGCTCAGGCTAAACCTCAAAGCTGTATAGCAGTAATGCTACTTGCTATTCTGTGCTTGTGTTCTAAAAGCACTATGTTGGCACCCTTCAAAAGTGTGGGGCTTTTTTTTTTTAATAAATATAAAGTCTTGGACATGCCTGTTCTTTCATAGGTTTTTCTATATTGACTACTTTCTACGTTGTACAATAATACTGAAGACAAACTAAACATGTATGGGATTATGTGGTAAACTTTTTATTTTAGGTTCTTCAAAGTAGCCAGTGTTTACTTTGACGCTTTGCACACTTGGCGTTATCTTAACCAGCTTTGTGAGGTAGTCACCTGGGATGCTTTTCAGTTAACAAGTGTTCAAGTTAATTGGTGCAATTTCTTGCTGCCTTAATGCATTTGAGATCACAGTAAATAATACCGTAAATAGCCCTATTCCACAACTGTAATCATGCCGAGAACTGTTCTAAGTAAAGAAAAACGACATCCATCATTATTTTGATATGAAGTGTCTTATTTAATAAAAATAAACTGAATTAGGTGTCCAAACTTTTGACTAGTACTGTGTATTTTGGGGAGTAAAACCAACTAAATTCACTTGAAAAATATCAGATGGGTGCAAATGAGTAAGTGTGAGGAGGTAGGATTCATCAAGTCTTCTGTCGGATTGGGGATTTAAAAAAAAAAAAAGTCCTATGCATAGCTGATCTGGGAATCCCTACTGTGGTTAAAATTGACTTTTTAATTAACTTGCTTCATTTCAGGAATCACTGATAGTGATTACAAAACCAAGAAGAAGCCTTCAAACTGCTGTAACTAAGCGAACAGAGGAACAGGACCCGTGTGTGTGCAGGAACGTCTCCAGACAGAGACACAGAGCAACACAGTGTGACTACAGACCGTGGCATCAGACGCAATCTTCAGATCTGCTGAACTGCACGACTCTGAGCTGCTAATCCTGAAGCTGCACACTATGAGCAGAATTGAGTGCTCTTGTCTGCAATAAAGGACTCTTGCCAAGAAGGTCACCTAAAATATTTTGCTGAATGTTGCCACAGTGCTGTTCAGGGACATAGAAATTTTAAGTTGCTTTATTTAATATAAAGAAAACTCTCATTTGAGTACATTTGCATTAAATAAAACCAAAGTGAAGTATCCCTTGGTCTGCAATTGAATCATTTATCTTAGATTTAAGTTATACTATAAAGGTCACTCATTATTATTATTATTATTATCTTCCCCCCAGTAAAAATGTTTTTTAAAATTGAGATTTGAAAGGGATCCTTCTGTGCCACAGGTTTGTCTTATCAGGATGAGCAACTACATTTATGTATACTGGTTCTATTATTGCAATAATCAGAGTCCTGTGTATACACAGACATTAGATATATCATTCTCCTTAAAGGCCCTCTGAGGATTTTCACTGCCAGATTTTAAGTGAATTCTTTGTTTTCACTGCATCATGTGATTCTTTGGTTAATATGAGACACATGCTAGTACCCGTGACCAGAGAGGCCAGATCTGCGGATTCCCAGCATGAACAAGATGGAGGAATTATTTCTCAGGGTGCATGGAATTACACAAAACACAATGACGAGGATTTTCATTCAGGTGTCTAATTAATAAAGTTTGGTTGTAAATGTGACATGAAGGTGAAGTACATAGTCATAGAAGCCATCATAATATGGAAATGTTATTCCTACCATTTTGTAGGCTAATGATTATATTTTGGGTTGGTGCTTTTTGGATTAGATCATCGGATTCTTTGCACGTGCTATGAAAACATATTCAGTGGTGAATGATTTAAGACAAGATGTTACAGATAGAAATGCCACATCAGTCAATTGTCAGTAATGTCAAAACCCAGCAGTGAGATGTTTTTGTCCACTTGTGACCAACCCCATCATCTTAAAATGAGGTTTATGGTTTGCCCACTTGGCACAGTCATGTCTTGTTTCCTGTTATAAAGTGGTGTCTATATAGAATATAAATTTCTTCTTTTAGAAATTTCATGGCTTCAAAGTGGTCCAACAGAAAAGTGTTTACACCATTGATGCCACAGCCATCCATAATCAGGACAGCACCCTCTCCATCGCAGCAGCACAAGCCATTCATCAGTGACTACATGCTCATGTATGCAGAAGAGGGTAGATGGCGCTTACCTCTGTTTTATACACTGCCCTGTAATACAGCAGTTCAAAAATATATGGTTGGATGTCTTCACATACCTCAAAAGAACCACATTAGCCTTGACTCTTCCCAGGTGGTAGCTGTTCTATGACCAGGAAGAGCTGGCTGATGGGTGAGAATTGGGAGGTGACTAAATTGGGGAGGCAAAGTTGAAAACATCTTAGAAACCCCACTAACTAGTGTAGAAGGACATAAAATCACATTTATTTTTTAAACATACTTCTGAGATCTTGTTCGGAACTAACAAAGCAATTTTCTAGATTACCTACTGTATATTCACGACATTTTACACGCACATTCATATACCTATTTAGCTTATTACACAAATTTCTCAAAATGCTACTTGGATTTTATACTGAAAAATGGCATCTAAGACCATAACAGTGTATGGTATTTTATTGATTAAACAGTCTGTAAATGATATTCCAACAAAACAATTTGTACATTGTTCCTGTGTTTAGTGAACTGAATTTTATCATCCAAAGGCTAGATGTCTAGTTTTCTTTTTTAAATAGTATTCAAATGTACACATATTTAAATCAGATGAAACCAAAAAAAAAATTCAGTGATTTTTTTTTTTTAAATGTTCCAATACAAAAATACTTTTAAGAATATCAGTAATCAGCTGGCAAAAGTTGATTTTAATGTAAAAGAACTTCTCTATTCACCTGCTGTGTCTTGCCTTAAACATTGTCAAACACTAATAACACAAGAGCTTTATAATGCACCGTCTGGTCCTCTTGGTGAGACACAACATTCACCGTCATACGATCTCCAGAATGAAGCCAGCGAGTTTTGCTTTTAAGAGTTTTATCAAAGAAAAGAAATGAACACGATCTCAGCAGTGAATTATACTGAACAACATACACATTCATTTCCTGCCATTAAGGTCACACTATACCCACTCACATAACCCGATCCCTGTATAGAGCACATGATGGTGGAATTTTCACAGAATTCAATAACAGAAATAAAGGAATAACTACATTTCTAGGCAGCTTCAAGGAAAATAATAAACTATTAAAAAAAAAAAGTATTTTCATGGATTGATAAAACTAAAATGAACAGGTCTAGGTTAAACGAAGGTTTAAAATACTCACAGTATGTAAAGAAATTGTCACATCAGGACATTCTACTAACGATTAATCAATGAAATTAATGCAGATTTCTTTGTATTGTGTTGGGTAAGAGAGGATGCAGAGATTAGGAAGAAAATATGCTTGTGGAAAACCAATTAAAGTCTGGCTATGAGAAGGAAAAAAAAAAAAATGTAGTCACAAAACATACTCGCGTACAAAAATTTATATCTAGCTGAGTAGAAGCACAGCAAGCAGACCACATTTCTGTGACAAAATTAATAAATTCAAAGAACTCATAAAATTAGGGAAGAGGATGATTTCATTTATGGCCCTGAAACATTTCAGAAATTATTACAATAAATTTTAACACAAGTATCAAAGTCCCACAGAAGCTGTAAATCAGTAAAGCTTCTGATAACATCTCACCATTAGCCTTTATACGCATTATGCATCACAACTTGCAGATTTTCAGTAAAGAGGAAACTGGTATCGAGACTCCTTTTCCAGTCTTGTCTCTTCGGAATGCTGTCTTTGACAGCATAAAATAACACTGCTTTAAGTGCATCTTGTAATGAACACCTTGCCCTATTACACGGGTGTCTAACTCATTTCCAACATCCCTGTTAAACCGTCGCAACATGTGCATCACAGCATTGAGGCCGATACCGCAGGTCAGTTTGGTTTATTAGGATGCATTATATTAAAAAAAAAAAAAAATGCGAACAGCTCTCCATTTCGTGAAGGTGACCTGAATTAGCCAGCTGTCAATACAAGCAGCAACGCCACAGAGCCCATCCACCATGTTTTTTTAATTCAGAGTCTTAACTTTAAGCTCTTGTTAAAACCTCAACAAAAACAGGAATAGAGCGCGCACACCTGTGCTCCTTTCTAAAAGAAAGAGAGAAACTTTACTACAGGTCCATTTCCTGAATCAGTTTTGTTTCTGGAGAGTTTGCCTCACTAGCTCTGAATGATTCTTTTCAAAATGAAACACTGAGCAGTGACAGACTGAGCAATTATGAAGAATGCATGATGAGATATAGACATGGAGATGAAATGAACGTGGAGGCTTTGTTTTTGCAATGAGGATGTGTTAACGTCTATCGGTCCATCTCATCCAGCAGTGGCGTGGCGTCTCCGGCGATGGACATTGGCGTGCTCTCGATCATGGGGCTCGGCGAGGGCCGTGGTGTCATGCGCGATGCCTTCTTGCGTCTCTCAGCCTCTTTCTCCTGCAGCCACTGCTCAGCCATTTTACCCCAGTCCACAGCTGTGTGAGCAGTTGGTCTGGAAAACATTAAGCAGGGAAGAAGCAAAACATCAGTACACAATATTAAATTTAAAAAAAAAAAAATAAATTGAGCACGAGTCTGGGATAAGGTAAATTAAATTAGCTTCTTAGAGCTACACAGCTTATAATGATTTGTGATTTAGGTGCATAGTTTGTATGATGCTGAACTGTCCTTATGCCTTTGTCACGCTACTGGATACCTTGCTTAGCAAATTACCCATAATACTCCATGTTGTTGCCCTTTTCACCACTAACCACGCCATCCCGAATTTGGTTACAAGCACCATGTATGAGCCAGAACTAAAAATTTGACCATATGTTACTAATAATTCCTCTCAAATCTCCATCCCATAACCTACAAACAAACAAGTCCTACTTTCTCAAGCAGTGTTATGGGATGTAATTTTGGTTGAACCACTGTTTTAAATCAAGTTATGCAGGAGAATATTATGGAAGATCATTCTGGAAGGCTCTAAAGCGACAGCATGCACTCACTTTGGCTGTGGTGTCCGAACCCTGGATGACGAGGAGGATGACGATGGTGTAGATGAAGGGTGGTGGTGGCTGTGGGAGGACTGTGGTGTGCTGCTGGGATACTGTGGTGTACTCATGGTCTGCTGTTGGCCCGGGGTAGTGTACGAGTAGCTGGGTGTCATCATGGGTGTCGCCATAGGCTGCTGCGGTGTTGCAAACACCTGCATGTCCACAAAAGAGGAAAAGAAATGGCCAAGTATATTAAAATGTAAGAAATGAAATTGGCCTCTAATTGTATGTATGTATGATTACCAGCTCAGTTGTGATTAGGTAAATATTGCTACAGGGTGTGATAAGCATACGTGATAAGCGCTGCTGCTGCCTCCTCCTCCTGCACTGCTGCCTCCACTGTAACCGTACTGGCTTGAGGCCCACTGTGCTGGAGTAGTGTTAGGATTTTGGCCCTGCCCTGTTACTGCTGCTATAGCATTAAACATCTGTGATGTCACATTCCTGGGCAGAGCATTGACAGCCCGAGTTAGGTCTGAAATAGAGAAAGACAGAGGGACAAGAATCTGGTTAATGTCGTTTTGTTGGAAAACCATATCAAAGAACATTGGTAAATTACTAGGTTATTCTTGCAATGTCTACATGCACTGTGACAGAATTAATAATTTTAAATATAAAGTGGATAGGCCTTGGATAAAGGCTGATGCAGCTCAACTGAAACCATATTCCCACTTCGACAAGTCTGAGCAACCAAGCATGTGAAAGCTAACCTTGAAAACACCGATTACTGGGATGATTCTACGACTGGGAAAGTTTGTGGCGGGAACAATTTCAATTTGCTTGTCATTTTTTTCCTGATTAAGTGGCAGGAAGAATAAAACGGCCTTGCAGACAGTTCTCAGATCAGCCTGAACAGCAAATTCAGTTGGTGTTCAAGTACTGTAATATTTCTGCCTTGTTATTTTTCCTGCAGATTTTGCTGGATGCATGTACATTCTATCCCATATTCCCTGGGATTTAAAAATATTCAGACCTGACAAGATTCCTACAGCCCAGCACTGACCTGCAAAGTTAATGTTGGCTGGAGTTGCATTCACAGATGCTGGCGTGCGCATTCTGCTGCTGCTGCTGGGCGTTACTCCTTCAGACAGACATGAATATACAGTTAGAAAGACATATTTGGGTACTGAATATAAAACATGACAGGAATTCCACCAGTTGATGAAATCTGACACTGAAAAATCAGTCCAATGAGAACGGTCCCTGACCTGGTACTGGCTCCTGGTAGTGGTCTTTAAACCACCGGAAGAGTCCATTCACTGTGTGGAATATTTGGGAGCGATACCTGAACCCATCTGGAGTGATGGTCACATACTCTATCCTGCAAGATAAAGCAGCCATACGTTTCATATGTCTCATCTCATCATCTCTAGCCACTTTATCCATAAGTTGTATTTACTTAAAACTTATACAAGTGAGCAGTAAGTTTAAATTAAGCTTTGCTTACCTTGGCTTCCCTCTAGGCTGGTATCCTAGGAGGAATTTTCCAGGCAGGTCTCTGCAGGCTGAAACAAAGTAGGGGATGAAAGTGGGCTTCTCTTTCTTTGCCTTTATGAGGATCTCTTCCATTTTCTGCAAAACAGAATAAATATATGTCAAAAACATCTTCAGACCCAGTCAAATAGGGAACATACTACAGGTGTGTTTTAATCTCTTTGACAAGTCAAGTTTGCATATACAAGTCTGACGAGTGTGTAATTTTACTGAAAATTTGGTGAAACATGCTAGTTGTATAGTTATGGTCACTGCATTATTTAATTTGCAGTATGTTTAGACAAATTCTACTAGAGCTTCCAAACATTAATGCATGTGTTCAAAGCTATAGTTGGCAATGTTTTTTTTTTTTTGTAAATCCTAAGTTCCTACCAACCAATGTCACTAAAAATTTTTAATTAAAATTACAACCGTTTCTGTATGGATTTACATTTTGTTCTTTAGTATCAAATATCTATCTTGCAACATATTTAACATCAATTCAACTAAATTTAATAAATATCGATTCATGCATTTACTGTGTTATGCTTAATCATGTCACTTGTGAGGACTCAATATCGGACCTTCCTATCTCCACCGTTGCAGTCTTGGAAGTACTTGTGGCCCAGCAGATCCCGAGCAAAAGCAGCCATGGGCTGCACGTAACGGGCCGTGATTTCATCAAGATCTTCAAACTCCTGCACGCAGAGAATGACTAATTAGGACAAAAATACTGAAATTTTTGACTCAAAAGTTAAAACACTTCAAAAAAGTTTAACACACTGACAAAATATAAAAGGATATAATAGAAGTGCACTAAAAAGAGCTGCAGTCTAGCTGCACGTTTACCTCAGTGTTAATCCACAGCGTGTGTCCCAAGCTGAAAGCGTTCTCCTTGCCCTCTTCCCGTATGTCCACATGCTGGTAGATCCCATCTGCTACCTTCCAGGTGACAGTCAGGTGGTTCTCCCCTTTACTGCTCGGCCTGATCACGACATCACCCTGATCCATTGTCTCCATCATCTTCTCTGCCTGCTTGAAGTTAATGTTGTGGAATGATGGGTGGGCAATGACACGCTTGATATAAGCTACGAAAAATAAGGAGACAAACAAGCACATTTTTAACAGATATTTATATTGCTGATAATCTGAAAATTTGTGTAGCATCACAAAATTATCAATAATGAGGGTCTTACTGGTCCTTTGTTGTTTCTTCTTATGCTCTTCATCTTGTTTGATATCCTCAGATTCAGCATCAAAGTCGTAGTAGGTGTCCTTGGGAAGCTTCCACTCATTGTTCTTGTCACTGAGGTCAGATGTCCTACAGGTAAGGTCCACGTTGAACTTCTCAATGTCAATCTTCATGATACGACAGTGAACAGTCATGCCAACCTAAAGACAAAGAACTACGAGTTACTGTAAGCAGGATAAGAATGAACATGCAGTCACGAATAATTAAATCTGCCACCACTACCACACAGCGAGCTGAACGGTCCTATTGACTACATAATACTGACAAATTTGACTGCTGTGTTAATACATTTTTTTAGTTGTAGTCGTTACATATGAAAGAGAAATGAACCAAATTAAGCTGTGGAGTATGACAACCTCACCTTGACCCTCTCTTCCGGATGCTTAACCACCTTGTCTGAGAGAAACTTGGTGGGGATGAAACCCATAACACCGTTATCTAGACGAGTTCTCACACCAATAGCCTGTCCAGGACAGGAGCCGCTGTCAAAATGATTCCAGACCTGGGGGGGGTGAGGGTGTTAATCAGAAAATTAACACAGCTTCATGTAGTGCTTTATAGAAGAAGAGGTTACAAATCTTTTTAAAAACATCCACACAATTTGCTTAACAAGTAAACATAGACAAGTTTTGATGAAAATTACGATTCTAGAGCAGTGATCCCCAAACCAGCCCTCAAAGCCCTGCAGATGGTCCACATTCCTGCTTTATACAAGCTCATGTCACAGAGATCCTCTGGAGGGCCTTGAGGAACGCTTTGAGAATCAATGTGCTAGAGAAACCCAAAAGAGACAGAACTGCTCTTAGCAGTGATAGAAACCAATGGTCTGGAGTGTTTCACAGCACATCAAGATGCCTCATAGAAAATTATGTTAATTGAACAGACTATGTTGCCTGATGTCAGGTTTTGGATAGCAACATATTTTTGTATAAGCCATAATACATAACATTATTTAGGAATAGGAATTACTCAAATGGTATTTGATCATATTTGTTCTAATTAGCCAATCATGACTCGGTTGTCAATACCTCCGATGGTTGGGGAAACATATGCGAGCAATGCAAGAAAAGTACAAGCAAGAAACTGTACTGGGCATGGGAAGAGTACCCAAAGAAAGCGGTCTAGTACAGATATCAGCATTTTAAACTTTGACATTATATATAAAGTTTCAGAAGAGACATTTTGCTTGATTAGTTGATTAAATAACAGACAAAACTGCTTTGTTTTGTACATAGTTCCTATTAAACACAAATAAAATCCTAGTTAGTATGTCTCAAACATTTCCTCAAATCAGTCTGCTCTGAGATAAGGAAAATAACTGATGCAATTTATAATAAAAATAAAAATACGTGGGGCGGCACGGTGGTGTAGTGGTTAGCACTGTCACCTCACAGCAAGAAGGTCCGGGTTCGAGCCCCGTGGCCGGCGA
>JANZLB010000004.1:41027857-41038610 GCA_026167865.1 Notarius quadriscutis | reverse complement strand
TGCCAATATCAAGCATGTTGGCCAGAAAACACTGAAAACGCTCTGTGCAGACATGCTGCAATTCACTGTTATCACTCATGGCCAGTTGCATTTTAATGGCTGGCAATAGTCTCGATATTTTTAACAGTGTTTCATATCTCCATGCAGGCCATCCGATATTATGAAACTTGCCCAGTTTCACAAAGGAGATGCCATTTTCTTCTCACAATTTCTTCAGTGCTGCAGTGTTTTTTGCTCCACTTTTTTGTAAATAAAACTGCAGCAGCTTGACCACAGAGTGATTAAATGTCTCACAGTAAGGAACGTTGCGATCAGCTGATTTTGCGCAGTTCTCCAATGTGTGTACAGTGCACAGAATATGCATAAGAGAGTTTACTACCGCCACAAGTTGTCGTAGTTTTGGCACAACACCGTTGTACATACCAATGTTAACAGCAGCCCCGTCTGTGCACACAGCGACCAACTTCGTTGTTCAGTCATCCAAGCCTGCGTCGTGGAAAGGCCTCACAAGTCCATCTGTTATAGCCTGCACGGTTCGGTCAGCACCCAGTTCAATCAATCCAAGAAAGTCCGACGTAAATTCTCCGTTGCTGGACACAGACACGATGTAAACGATTTCCTGCTCGGTTTTTGTGATATCCTCAGATCCATCAAAAAGCAGCCCCCAAAATTCAGCAGACTGCAACTTTTCTCTTAACTCCCCACTGATAGTATGTGCGATGCTCTGCATTATCCATGTGCCTCCTTCACGTGAGTGATAAACACCTCCGACATTCACTCCGAGCCGCTTCAGTAAAGTAATATTCTCAGAATAGGAAGACATGGGATGTGTGTGTTTAGCCTTATGAAAGGCAAGGAGAAAAATATTACACAGGGCTTGCCGTTGTTCTTCATTTAGCTTGTCTCGCCATTTGGCAAGTGGACGAGTGGATATTTCTTCTCGACTAGCTTGTTTATTAGCAATGGCTTTTGCCACATTCATGTGCTCCTTGCTCTTTTCATGTTTATCAAATAAAGGATGATTGAAATTCTTTGAGCCCTTATAAAATGCACCTGTTTTGTCTGCTAGCTGTGGATGCGAGCGGCAAATCTTGCACCACATTTCAGTGCGCTCCTCATTAACATCAAGCCACTGCACATCTTGGAGCCACTTTTCAGAAAAAAACCTTTTCTTCGGCTCTGGCTCAGTTTATCGTTTCTTTGGTGTTGATAAAACGCCAAAAAAGCTGCTTAATGTCTTTTTTGTTTTTTAGACATAACTTCGTGTAGACAAGATCTCTGATGTCGGTAACTGTCAGGTACGCAAATGCTCCGTAGCGACACACATGATGTTACGCATTTCTCATTTTCGACACGCATGCGTACCTGCATTCCAGTTATGTGCACCCCTGTTTATAATCATGATATCTGTTATAACCCGAATGAGGATGGATTCCCTTTTGAGTCTGGTTCCTCTCAAGTTTTCTTCCTCATGTCATCTGAGGGAGCTTTCCCTTGCCACCATTGCCATAGGCTTGCTCATCAGGGATAAATTAGGGATAAAATTAACTCATGTTTAAAGCATTTAATTGTCTGCAAAGCTGCTTTACGATGTCTGTTGTTAAAAGTGCTATACAAATAAACTTGACTTGACAGTGAGATTGTGCAGAGTCTCCAAGTGCCCACACAAGAACTCCAACAGCCCCTGAGCATCAGGGCCAGAGATGGTGGATCCATTGGAGAGGGCTTCATCATGACCCGCATCAAACCCCTTATTCTCCAAGACAGTGTACTGCATTATGAGACTGTGGCAGCATGGGCATACTCGAGCATCAGCTGTGTGCAGCAAGGAGTCAGGAACAACCAGGATATAACACATAATGAGTTGTACCTGTGTTTGATTATTGCCATTTGACCCTTGTATGTTTTTCTGTTTTCTGTGTTGTGTGAGAGAAGCCAGTCCTCAGAGAGAGAGAGAGAGAGAGAGAGAGAGAGAGAGAGAGAGCTGAGCTACCCAGAGCCATGTTTGTTTGTGTGTACTTGCATGCATGTGAGTGAAATGATAAGAAACTAAAGTCACTGAAAAGTGAAATCAAAGAGAGAAATAAAAACGCACCTTAAGTTGTCAAGACTGTCTCCCTATTTCTCATTCCATAATTTATGAGTGCTGCAGTGGTGCCAAAGCCCGGGGGTGAGGAATAAAAATGCCGTCATGGAGTCCACACCAGTCACAGAGATCCTCCAGACCCTTGTAGGCAACCACCAAGCTCAACATTAGGCCCTCTTTGTGCTATGCGTAGATCAGGAGCAGTGCTTCCAGGCTTGGGAAGATGGGGCCACAGGATGATACAGAAGCATTTGTGGAGCTGTTTGAGCATGTCGCTGAAGCATTCTCATGGCCAAACTTGCAATGGGTGGTCTGTCTATTGCTGCTCCCAGTCACCAACCTGCTGGAGTAACCAGACTTGAAGCAGGCTATTCTGTAACAGGTCAACTGCACACTTGAACAACATCACCGACATCCACAATGGCTGTTGACTGGAAAGTGTAATTCTGAGGAAATCATTGACTGAGTGGCACTGGAGCAGTTCCTTGTTCAACTGCTGAGAGGAAAAACAGCCTGGGTTCAGTGCTATGACCTGGCATTTCTGGAGGAGGTGTTCTGGCTGTCAGAAGACCATCTGGCAGCATTTCTGGGAGCATTAATTCCCTCAAGTTCTCTCTCTCTTTCTCTCTCATATTCCTCCCCTACCCTGGTACCGTGGAAATGGGGGCCAGTTCCCCTGAAGCCTGCTCCCCAAACCCATGTTCCTCCCCATTTTCCTTCACCCCCTTGTACCCCTGTTCCTATGCTACTGCTAACTCCCTCTCTCTTTCCACAAATGAAACCATTTGTGTCCAAGACTGGGACAAAGTCTGGGCAGGTCTGCAGACATGGTGGAAAAGCTGGGCATTTCTGAGATCAGCATTCCCTCAAGGAGGTGGAGATTCTGATCCTCATTCCTGATGTACCTTGGGCTTCCCCCAATTGAGCAGCAGCATACTGAGTGGCAGTGAGTATTCAAGGGAGGATTCCAGTGGAGTATTATGTGGGGAGGTGGTCTCAGGGCCATCTGTATCATATCTGCATCATGGGGACATGGAGAGTGGGGAGGGCTCCACCCCTCTACTCTCTGCAGGTATTTTCTTTGGGGATGTCCTCTTGGAGCAGTAACTAGACAAAACTCTGAGGCATGCTTTTGACTAAATGGAGCATAGCATAGTTCTGGCAGGCCAGGAAGTCAAGCTCAGCCCTCAATCTTAGTTGCGTCAGCTGACTGCAGCTGATCTCAAGGCAGCCCACATCAGCTGTCAGCTCAGCTGATTCCATTCTACACATTCTATTGGGATATCTCTCATAAAGCACCTTATTCAAGCTGCTTTAACCTGCCTACCTTGGCTACTTCCTCTGCAAGCCATTTTGCAATGTCATGAATCTAACTCCATATTTTTATTACCCACACACGAGTTATATACTGACTGCACCCTGCATAGGCCATCATGACAAGTACAGCATGCAATGTTTTGGAGAGATGTTAAAAACATTTGTGACCAAATTATGATTTCGGTTGACACACATCAACTACAAACATTTTTTCAATATACCAGTCTTGGTATAGAAGCAGAATGTGTGGGAAGTTGCATGACAAATAATTTAAATGACCAATGCTTGATGCTAACTAGCTCCTCTTGTGTAGCAATATGCAGGATTTGTGTACAGCGGCTGGATATGTGTTCTAGAGGGCATTTGATTTGGCACATATTGGAGTACAGGATGAGTCAGTAAAAATCCTTCTGTCTGTGTTAATACAGGTAATCATATTTAGCAAATTTCAATAGCCCACCTCTTCAACAAATCTGAGCCTGAGGTAATAATAAGCTTTGCATCCATTGCGGCCCTAGTTGAGTTACGTTGGAGCTGGAATCAGGTGTACTAAATCGCATTGACACCTGGATGTTCTGTGTTCATTGACTATGGTGATCATGCACATACATATGTAGATGAAAACACATAAAATATTGAAATCTGACCACTTCAGGAGGTGAATTCAAGTTCACACAAACACACAAATATGTTCTAGTTCATCTAAAAAAAATTAGAATTGTTTGAAATTGAAAAAGTAATTTTTTTGTAATTTAATTCAAAAAGGTAAACTTTCATTTGTTAGCATGTGAAGTGAAATATTTCAAGGATTTCATTGTTTTAATTTTGATCATTTTGGCTTGTAGCTCATGAAACTCACAAGTCCAGTACCTCAAATTATTAGAATATTTCATTTTGGGTTTGAATAAACCAGAATAAATACCATGTATCTCTCAGTCTACTTCAGTACATGCAACCACATTCATGGGGAAGACTGCTAACTTGAGAGTTGGCCAGAAGACGATCATCAACACCCTCCACAAGGAGGGTAAGCCACAGAAGGGCATTGCTGAAAAGGCTGGCTGGAAAAGGTGCACAAGCAACAGGGATGACTGCAGAAAAAAGCTTGAGACAAAAAAAAGGCTGGAAATATTTCATTTTATGTGTAATGAATATAGAATACATGAAAGTTTACATTTTTGAATTAAATTGTGAAAAAAATGAACTTTTTCATTATATTCTAATTTTTTGAGATGCATTAGTATATATTATAAGCACAGGAACTATGTACATATGTGATGCATATACAATCCAAAAAATGGTTGCTGTTAGGGATTACTGAAAAAACAGAAACAATTATGACAGTCACAATCTCCAGAAAAACTACGGCAGCTTCTCAAACATGTGTAGAAAAACCAGCCACGATACGTGTGTTTGTGTAAACCCTTTTGTTTGCAAAATAAGCATTGGATACTTAAGTCTTTTTTTTTTTTCATTTTGCATGATTTTGTTTAAATGACTGACAAAAAAAAAAACATGACCTGCATGGCTCTATGACCTTCCGTTCTATCGAAATGAAACGAAAATTCATCTGCCATGTTGTCAAATTTGGAGTCAGAGTTTGGATATTAAGGACTTTCTGGTGCCATCTGCAGCCAGAGTCCATGTAATGAACAGACAGAGCATAATCCAGGTACTCAGCCTGTCTCTTCCATGCAAGACTGTCAATCACTTCATTTCCAAGTGTATCCATGCCTTCTAGTAATGTGGTAAGATAAAATCTAACAAATTAATTCCTGGAGGATTTTTTTTTAAAGTGCAGATATCAGCACAGTGAAAGTATCTGTTCAATTTGACACTGTAGATGGAAAGACAGTTGAAACAAGAAAAGTGACATGGAACATAAACTTTTTTTGTCCTTCACCCCTTTCACATAAAAAAATCAAAACATACCGGTAGTCATGTCTCAGGTAAAAACAACAAAAGAAAGATAATAAATTTTCATCTCCACTCAGTGTTCCATAACGGTAAAGTAACAGGTGCCATGTATTCCCTCTTGACTGTACTTAATGGGATGCTACAGTGAGGGAACCTCAGTAAGATGTGAAAAATGTGCAAGGCCATATATAATGGATAATATGTTACAGTTTCCAGCCAAATCATCCAATGTTTTCTTTTCTTATTTTAAATTTGCTGCCAGTCACTTTACAGTGAGGCGGTATGAATATTCAAATTATGTAGCCGTCAGTAGGTCAACTACAATTTCACTGAATCATTTACATCCAGCGTTTTCCACACATTGGCTACATGCAAATACTCAGACTATTGTACTGTGTAATTCATAAAAAGAAGCACGTCATAATCCATAGTGTGCCCGAATACTCAGAACATATTTAGCCATGTATAGAGTAGTTGAATGGTACACAGAAGTGTAGTATGCAGACTTACCAGAACATACTACAGTAATGGTCGAGTAGTAAGTAGTTAATTGATGTTAGTGCATACTGGGTATATGAAAGAGCATCCAAACGTGAGACAAATGGCATCCAAACATCCCAGTTTACCAAAACACTCTGCCCAAGAACCCTCCAGATCTGCTCCTTTACCTCATAAAAAGCTATCAACAAAAGATTTGATTCAACAAATGTGTTTTCAGCCGAGACTTACAAGAATACCCTACATTGTCAAAAAGTCTATTCTAAATGTAAACATAGTAACCCCATATGCTGCTTGTCTGATATTTAAATTAAAAAAGCACAAACTTGAAAATTTTTCAGGAGAGGAAAACTGGATATTAGTGAACACATTTAGTCTATAACACTATCTATCAGCATCATTTTATTGGGTTTTCTATAATAATAAACCTTACTAAACCTTAATTATAATCTACCATATATTTAATGACCACATTTTTTTCTTTTTTAAATATTTTTTAACTTAATTTATGTTAAGTGGTCAGCAGAATATAGTCAAACATTTGCATTAAAAAGACAATTAGGCCCTGTTCAAAGATGTATAAATGACATGATTTACTTAAACATTTGAAGCATTACACAGTTTTACTATTAGACATGATAAAATAGTGGTCAGTCCCCTCTGAGTGAAAATATATAACTTGGTTTCAGCCTTATGCAAACATGGATAAGTGGTTGGAACTGTGTTTTACTCCAGCAACAAGAAATCTGAGTTTAAGGAATATATATATCGAAGATAGATATTCATAATATATATTCTCCATGAGTTCCTGAAAATATTGAACAGGTTTAAATATCCTTAAGCCTCTGAAAAATGTCCTTAATTCAATGTATATTGACAGCAGTCATGCGTTTGCCTCTGGCACAGCGAAAGTAGTACATGAATAAGGGTCGTACGGCATCGTCTCTCAGTCCATAGATGAGTGGACTTAGGCAACGTGGCAAGAGCAGCACAAACACATAGTTTAGATAACGCAGGTCCGTGAAGAGGCTGCTGTTGATGTTGGCCATTGCTGCAGCTCGCTCTATAACACTGTAGAGAAAAGAAGTAAGGCACAGGCCCAGCTGAATGAAGTGCAGCAGCACGGTTTTGTGGGCTTTCACAGCAGAGTCTTTATTGGAGGAAATGGACCTGGTTGTGATCAAAATGCTGATATAAGTGAAAAGGATGATCATAGACACTGACACAAAGTAAAATACATTGAAGCCCTGATAGGCATCTACTTGCCACTGCTTTATGAAGAGCGTTTCTCTTGTACAAAATATTTGTGACATTAAAAATTTAGGATCTTTGGCTACTACATAAAACAAGTCAATTAAAAAGTGCAACAAACCCATAAACCAAATAATTCCAATGGCAATACAAGTTCTTTTCTGAGTGGCTATTTCAGCATGTCTTAAAGGAAAGCTTATGGCCACATAACGCTCTATCGACATCAGAGCCAGGTTTAAAGGTGCATTACGAAAAGTTGTACTTGCAACAAAAACTAAAAAAGCACAAGCAGTCATGGCTAACCTGAGATAGGCCAGACCAAAAATATATAACAAAGACGTAACAAAGAGCTGAATCAAGTCATTGAAAAGCATGTGGTTGAACAGAATGTAGCGTGGTGTCTCCTTAAAAACAGGCTTACTCCAAAGAGTGTAGACCATGATGGCATTCAAATAAGCAAAGAAAAGAGACATTAATATAACAAAAGTAACTTTTGATATTGGTCCCTCGGTCAGTGCAACCTGGAATATTTGCTGATGTACAAGCAAAACCTCAATTGTGCTATCATTAATAACTGACATAATATGATACAAAATAGAACAATACAATTTTTACAGATATAACTAACAGTACAGGATGAATCTCTGCAAATCACCACCACTTCCTCACAGATCAGATTTTTAAAGGTGAAAAGAAAAGAAATGAGACAATATTTCCAAAGGAAATGTTTGCATATCTGGTCCAAATATTATATCTGTTGCATCTGGTGCAGAGCTCCACTTTTGAAGCCCAGCTCTAAGGAATAATTCTAATGTGAACTGATGTTTATTATATATAACATGCAAGCCCTAGAGAGAGAGATTGTTATTACACTCCTGAGTGTGAATAGTACACCTCATGTATTGTAAATACTTTGCTGAAAGTTGCTGGCATTCATTCACATGCATCCCAGTCATTCTCACCACCCCTGGCCATTATCTGGGCTTTTTAGAATCACAATTCCATACACAGTTAGTGTTTCTAGTGTGTACAGTATATACATATAACAATTCCCTGAGACAGGGCAATGAGGGACAGGGAATGACAATTCAAGGTGGTCTTTTATTTTTAATCCTCACTTTTCAGTGACTAACACTTGTACATACATGTTGCAGAACACAGCTCACTCTCTCGTTAGATTAGATTCAACTTTGTCATTGCACATGTCACAGGTATAAGGCAATGAAATGCAGATTGCATCTAACCAGAAGTGCATAGCAGTAAATAACATAAGTGTAATATACAAATATAAATGTACAGGAATTACAGGGTATGGAATGGTATAATGATATGAGACATGGCTCTATGATTTCCTATATTCTACTCTGTTCAGACTTCATCTTAAAATTCCTCTCTGCTGGTCACAAGTGAACAGCTGAGACAGATAGCTGGTCCCACATGGTATTTTTGTGCTTTTTGAACGTGTCTCTGATGACCACTTGTGATCACAGTTCTTCAGAAGCCCAAAACTATCAAACGCATACCAGTATCACATCAAAACCAAACCCAAAACATGATCCAATATCAAACAAACATGTAAACAAAGAGTTTATGTGTGTAGCATTTAGATGCATTTCTTAATTAAATTGCTGGAAGCTCATATTAATGAATAATATGTTGGTGTGGGGTAATGTTTTTGGAGCTTTTGCCCATTTAATCATATTTCATGTGCATTTGACAATCACACTAATAAAAAGAAAGTAAAACCCAAATAAAATGTGTGAATATGGGGCACCATTTGTAAAAAATAGTTGAACCTTTTTATAGCTTTAATTATTTTTCATCATTTAGCACAATTTTCAGACATTTAGAGATAAATTCATGTTAAAGTGTTCCATTTCCTTATATAATTTTTCTATGTGAAATGACTTGAAAATTACTCATTATTTCCATATGTAAATATAATGTGTGGAGATGTAAATGTGAAATGTAAACGTAAATGGTAAATGTTAAATCAAAGTGACAAACAGTAAATCTAAATGTTGAACATTAAATCTAAATGTCAAAAATTGTTTTACACAAGCCAGCATGATTTGATAGAGTCCTGGAAAAAAAAAGTGCACTTTGCACGTGCTCATCCAAGCTGAAGATCGAACCAGGGATCACTGAGCTCAGAGGCTGTGACACTATCCAAAAATATGTGTAGTTCAAAAAAAAAAAAAGAAAAGAAAATGTAGTAGAAGGGTAAAGTGGAAAAAACAAAAAAACAATAGCACAAAATTATTGATGAAAAACAAAAAACATATTGTTTAAACACCAACACCACTCACAACAAATGATTTGAAAACAGTAACTATGTCCCCTGTTAAATATACACTTTCCAAACCTTGTAGACTATTTAACTGTAATATGAAGGCCATCGTAGCAAAATGAGTTGTAATATTCAAAAGTAACAATAGTATTTAAAACATGCCAATGTGTTAAAATTGTTTTATTAAATTGCATTCTAGCATAGTACCTTATTGTATATAAGGAATAGCTGTGTAGAATGTGAGAATGATTCTACATGTATACAGTAAAAAGCAAAGCTCATGTTGAGAAAGGCAAGAAGAAGAAGAAATTTGAAAATTGGATTTGGGCCACTTTTGTCTGTTGTGTGAATGTACCCTTCGTCTAATTATTTTAAGCCTGCTTTGCTGACACATTCATCATATTCCAACAGCAGTGATTAGAACTGTGCATGTAAAATGTACAATGGCAGGTGTAATTCATACAGTATAAAGTGTAGAAACAAGATGGATTACTTGCTCATGAGACCTTTATCTAAGATGATGTTAGAAGAGAAACATATCTGCTTCAGAAAAAAAAGCTATCACTGAACTTCTGTAGTGGTAAGGTATAGATTTGTACTGGTGAGCCCAGACTTTTCCTGGAGTGTGCTCAGACAGCTCACAGAAAATACCCCCTTTTTTCATTTCCCTTTATAGGTGGATTAAATAACATTTAGTCGAAAAAAAAAAGCTTCAAAACTTTTTATGAGTTTTTTCCAACTGTTTTCCCAGTGTGTATTGTGTGCCCACTGAGTTTGCAGTGCCAGATAAGTTCTATGGAGTTACAGGCAAGCAGTTAGTGCTGGACACGCTGGCAGGTAGCAGGTCCTTAATACAAGCTTTAAATGACTTCCTTCTTAATATCATTACACCATTATGTCCAAGTGCCAGCTAATTTTAAACTAGCTAAAAAAAAATGGTGAGGCCTATATTTATCGTGAGGGCTGAACACACTTTGTGTAAGCATATTACAAGAAATGAAATGTCTAAACATTTATAATAAGTAACAAACAGCCTCCAAAGCAATTATGACACAAATGCAAAGTTAGGACCAGTATAAAAAATCTATTGCACATATCTTTTGGATTTCTATGTTGATCTATGAGCTTATTTATTTATTTGTGAATAAACAAGTTGGTAGACCTTTTTTTAAATAAATGGCTGACATTTTTAAGCCAACAACACAAATGAACCATAAGGTGGACAGATGAAGTTCAACCATTTCCAAAAAAGTTTGGACGTTGTGTAAAATGTAAATCAAAACAGAATGTGATAATTTGTAAATCATGGAAACCCTGCAGTGGTGCTTGAAAGTTTGTGAACCCTTTAGAATTTTCTATATTTCTGCATAAATATGACCTAAAACATCATCAGA
>JANZLB010000004.1:39034089-39046462 GCA_026167865.1 Notarius quadriscutis | reverse complement strand
CTGGGATAGGCTCCAGCTTGCCTGCGACCCTGTAGAACAGGATAAAGCGGCTACAGATAATGAGATGAGATGAGAAGTTGTTATGTATCAACCCAAAGTGGTGAATTTACCTCGGTAAATGCTTAGAAAACCAACCGACATCTATTTTTATGTGCTCAGGTTGTAATTAAGACCTGGACTTTTTTCAGCTAAGTGTAAACTGCCGTTAGCTAACCACCGCTCCATGGAGATGGAATGGGATTTAGGTAACTAGCGGTAGTTTTTGCTAACACAGTTAGCTAAAAGTTATTGCTAGCTATGTAGGGATAACGTTAGCTCTCTTGTGTCAAGTTAAAAGTGATGGACAGCTCATGATTTTTTTTTATGAGTTGTAATAGAGATTGTCTAACTTATCGTCTGATCTAATTCATATACAGAGCACGACTACTTGTGGAACCCGGCGGTGAAACAATACAAACTTTGGGATCTAAAAAAGAAAGCGTTTCAGGAGCTCTGTCACTCCCTTTTCCTCTTCAGCAGCCGTTTCGTGGTCCATGTCCTTTTTTGCTGAGATGTGAATTAAACGATTGTTTTCGCCAGTTATGAGCTATAGCATATATGATTGAGACTAGTAGCATTTTTAAAGAGATATAAAACCTGTTAACAGAATAATGTGGCTATTTTGACTTAGAAATGTTAAAATAACTGCAAATTATCTTTTGACCAGAGTATCTATTCAACTTTGTTCCAGAAGTGAGCGAAATAAAGCCGAAGCCAAGGCAAAAGCGACAGCTGCAAATGTTTCAGTTTCCATCTTTGCGGTGTCCGTCTCCCTGGCAATAGATTTGCTCTTATCTGACTGGTTGTTGCCAACTGTCTGTTGCCCTACATAGTGGCCCTGTATCTCACCTGGATGCCCGTTGCCGGCAACATTGCCCAAAAAGTTACGTTAATACTCCTTAGAGCACGAGGAACCAAGCCTCAAAAAGAAGAACCTATCCTCCTTTGTTTGTAATACTTTATACTTTTACAGAACTACAATAGAGCACAAGAAAGGAAGTGACATTAACAGAGAAACTAAAGACCTCGGAGGAATGACAAGGATTGATGGTGAAAGTCTATCATGAAATAAATTTCAACATAACGAATAATAAATGAATATGAGTACATGGAAAAGAAACGAATGGTCCAGAAAACGCTGAAATTTCGTGCAGGGACTGCCAGTCAGGCTAATGTGTAGCTAATTATAAATCATAACATAGCAGGAGTTTTAAAGCTAAAAGATGATAAATGAAGCAGAAACAATTATCTGAAACCAATTCTGTCTTCAGACATTTTCTTTAGTGCCGGAACAATGCCCAATTGGTGTCCTCAAATAACGTTTGGCTTTTTCTGAGTGTGAATCGTCATTCAGCCACCATTTAATAACCAGGAACAATAAAACCTGCTCATTATAATCAAGGCACTGCCCTTAAAGAGGAGCAGGTGGCAGATCCAAATATATGTCCAGAAATGAAATCAGGCCATGGTGTAAGCATTAATCACGGGTTACGCTGACCAGGAAATGAGATCAGAAGACAAAGAAATATTGGTCATTTTGAAGTTAAGGACAGAGGATACGCTCGGTTGTAGCTTCTCATCAATCTATCACTGATATAAATGTAATAAAGCTTCAGACAATGCAAAGAATCCCAGTGAGATATGTTGTAAATGAAAGCCCCATGCTTTGGGTTCTTCATGTAAAAAGGGGGGACTCTAGCTAATGAGTAATTAGGCCGTTGTGTAGAGGGACAGAAAAGGTCACCGGTAATTTGAAGCCCTCTGACACAGCTGTGGAACTAATTGTGTCCGTCAGACTGGCATTGATTCTCGTTTGAAATAAAACCGGCCCTGCTTTTTGACATGCAGCGTTGACAGATACTGTCTGCCACGAGGCTGGCTATTCAGTGCTCAGCCTTAATCCCTAGCCCTTACCGAGCCTCCAAATTGGCTATGCTCTCTTGACAGGGGCTGGTGTTTCTGCCAGACCAGGGGTGTTAGTCCAGAGCCTGCCCTCCCCTGCTGCTCTCTACGCTGACATTAGTCTTTTGCTTTCTTAATAAACCTCAGAAGCACAAGCTGAACTCGTTGGCTTGAAGCACATAGCCTAGTTTCGTTTCTTTTCATCATCACCGAGTACAGTGTTGTGGAAGGGTTTGATATGTAAGCAACGCCCAGGGTGAACCGTGAGGACTTCCAATAGACTGTTTGATTTACGAGCCACCTACTTTCCCTTGTCTGAGCGTGATCAATGCTGGGTTTAAAGCAGGCTGTGGTATATTTTCACTTGAGCTCACATGCAGTTAACGTGGATGACGGCACCAGTCCCCTGAGGTTTCACTAATCATCAGGTTTGCCTGGCTGGTCCCTTCTGCCAAAGCATGCAGGAAAGGAATTAAAAGCAGCTATTGACCAAATTGACTGTTGGCTTCAGGAGGGCTGGCTGAATGTGTGGTGTACTACTAAGCAAGGGACTCCCGCCAGCTTCTACACTTTTCAGTAACAGAGCGTTCAAAATAGTTTCAGACTCTCAGTGTGAATCTTAGAGATATTCCACCAGTACCAGCATGCTACTACCAAAAAAAAAAAAGACTTAACCAGGGACAAAGACTGACAGGAAGCAATCCACAAAGGCAAACATCTCAAAGAAACCACAGCAACTGTTTTGATTTTTTTCCCCCCAGCATTTCTTCCATTTGTGCACACAACAATGATTAAGATCTCAGATTAACTTTCCTAAGGGTATTTTAATGATCTGGCTCTAAATATCCATACATTGGATTCTTTTATTGCTTTATTCAGAATGCTTTCTTTCCTCAATATACAACGTGCCCTCCCTAAAATTTTTCTTATGGTCAAAACTCACCTTCATCAAGTCTATCATAATCAGCACTGAAGGTTATGCTTTTTTATATCAAATGAGACCGTCAATGACAGCATAGCTCACTCCGGCCTCATCTAGTCTAGAAGGAACAATCTAAAGTGTACTAAATGTTGCAAGCTATATACAAGCTATATATAGAAGCGATATCCACCCTAGGAATACCGACCTATTTGCCAGAAAGAATCCAAAACGATGAGGAATTGACCGAGAAGAAGCTATTTTTGTTGAACTGCTCATTAAGGTTTAATTACTCCATAACTTCATTAACAATTGTCATGAAGCAAATCTGGGTAGAAGTTATATGCACCTTAGGTACCCCTACCTTCATGCCAAAAAGAATCAAAATCGGTGAAGAATTGAGGGAGAAGAAGCGATTTGTGTAGAAACTGCTCGTCAGGGCTTAATTACTCCATAGCTTCATTATTAATTGCAATTATGCAAATTTGGGTAGAAACTATATGCACCCCAGGCAGATCTACCTTCCTGCCAAAAAGAATAAAAATCAGTGATGAACTGAGAGAGAAAAAGCGATTTTCGTGAAATGCGGACGACGCTGGACGGACAACACATGTTGGCATAAACTCATCGCCTATCCATCCATCCATTATCTGTAGCCGCTTATGCTGTCCAGGGTTGCAGGCAAGCTGGAGCACATCCCAGCTGACTATGGGCAAGAGGCAGGGTACACCCTGGACAAGTCGCCAAATCATGACACACAGAGACAAACAACCATTCACACTCACACCTACGGTCAATTTAGAGCCAACAATTAGCACAACCGCATGTCTTTGGACTGTGGGGGAAACCGGAGTACCCGGAGGAAACCCACGCAGACACGGTGAGAACATGCAAACTTCACACAGAAAGGCCCCCGTCGGCCGCTGGGCTCAAACCCAGGACCTTCTTGCTGTGAGACGTCAGTGCTAACCACTACACCACTGTGCCACCCCCGGATGAGCTAATAAAACTCAAAACAATGTGCCGTATAGGAACATTTCGTTGTGTTATGGGCAGCCAAATCGTATCCAATGAAATCAAGCTTATGCATGGCAACCCTTCCTTATAGATCGAAGCCTCTCTTCATCCACCAAATTCCACCAAATACACAAGCAGAGGTTAGGGCAGGATAATGTTTCCAATCTGTAATAATAATACAGGGAACTGCCACCTTAATCAGCCCTGAACTCGGCTTAGCCTGGCCTTATTGCAAATATTACAGAGGTAATTTACGCCACTGCTGAGAATCTCTGGATTTTATTTAAGGCTTTTGGGATGATGCTGAGCAGTGACAATGGCCATCCATCTTTCTAAACAGCCCTAATCTTAACGGAGGATCCCGGCCTCCGATTGTGCCGTTGATGGATAGCTCTTCATTTTTCCTCTCTCACTCTCCTGCCTGAGGACTTTCTATTATCGTAGCAAGTAAGCTACGTGGCCAAAACCCACTCTGGCCTCGAGTGTGTGGTGCGACGATCAGGCCCAACATGGTAAGGACTTAACAAAGAATTAGACTCGCATTCGTTTGTGCTGTGTCTTGTTGTAAACATTGTAGCCTTGTTGCAAATTGCTGTAAACATAACTTCATGCTTATCTCGCTGTTCGACAGTAGAAGCACTGCGCTTTCCTGTTTCAAAAGCTGGCACAAGTAACTACGGTCTGAATTACACACTCGGTACTTAGAAACTTAATAAAAGTAAATGTGCAGATTTTTTTTTACTACCTTTCTTCAGCTGAATAGACCAAGCCTTTAGTCATGCCTCATAGACCAGATTTGATTGGACAAGTTCTTGTCCCTTAGTTATTCTCTGACTTTGCACAAGGGACTTTCAGGGATTTGTAGGTAAGACAGACTTAAATAGCAGTCACAGGATCTCTGCCTTAGTCACAAAGGAGCAGAGACACGACTCATTTATCCCAAGGGTCCACAGTAAGACTGCCTTTGATATGGGGATGTCAAGTACTCCCACTACACATAAAACCAAATAGTACTGAGCTACCCCAGTTTAAAAAAAAAAAAGGGAGAAGGGAGATTCTTCAGATTTGGAGTGTATTTATGCGCTTAGAGAATGCATCAGCCGAGATGCCAAAGGAATGTGGGCAGGGGCACTGCAGGGCTCATGGCGCTGTCAGCCTGTCAGCCGCACTGAACCATCAGCGTCAGCTTATGAGGCAACCTCCAGCCTCCTTTCAGCACGGCCCAATAGACCCACAGAGAGGCAGACAAGGAGAAAACAAGCTTAACTGCTCAAGATTCAAGGTAAACAGCTCTCATCCCCTCTGGATTTAAGGAAAAGCCAGCAAATTCTGTTCAGACTTGTCCTTGCGAACAATGCTGGATCAACACAACGCGCCTGGTTAATGAAGGCAAACTTGCATCGCTCTTGGCACTTTCTCCAGCATTGATGCTCCGGTGGCGGTGATCAAAAGGTTAACCCTGATAGCTGGTACACGTGTAAAAAAAAAAATATGTACAAATCACCGATTATGTCTTAACTTTGTTTGAAAAGAGCCCTGAGTCCAGATGACTTCTATCTTGCAGTGTTTCAGTCCTTGAACGCTTGCTTGAAAGGGTTTTATGAGAAGTAAGCTAAAATCCTGAAGATTTTTTCATGTGCGTCGCATGAATAAATCTAAGACAGATTTAAAGATTGACGCTGGAATTTGCTATGCTTAAATAAGAACATCTGTGGCCCTTCAAGAAAAATGGTGTTATTCCTTTAATTTTGGCCTTTGGAATTGGATGAATGTGCTTCTTTGACACACTTGGAAAGATTGAAGCACTTTTTGACAGATTGATGAGTGATGCATGCTCCCTGAGGATAGAACCATAATAACTGATGCACGATGGAAACTGCGGTTTGAAACGCACAGGTCCTTCACGGGATTTCAGGTGGCATGGTGTTTAGCCACTTGAGAACCTTTAACAAAATCTGTTTACTGCCAGCATGTGGTATGGCACTGTCATTAAAGAATTACAGCAAGCTTCGATGCCTAAGGAATTAATAACACGTGTTGGTGATAAAATAAACAGGCACAGAAACCCATCAGCCATCATCGGAGGCCTCCTGTCATCTCTCACTGTCTGCGACACATCCCAGCTGTAATTAACTCATTTATGGAACAACATGACAGAAAACATTTTGCAAAATGGTGAAGAAAGTAGCAGGGAAAAAAAATAATAATAATGAAGAAACATGATGGCTTATAGAATGCTTACAGAAATAATACAAGGATTGAGGTAGCAATTAAAAATCCCATACTTTACATGACAAACATTAGCGTTCACCCTTTATGCAATGAACTGCACATGATGTCAGTCCCACGCACCTGTCAGATGTCTGAAGCCTGTTTATTATATTGGTGAATAGAACGACCCTGACAGCAACAATCTCTCACCTAAGTCTACCCAATGTGATCATGACGCATTACAATCAGATGTGTACTGATGTGCCTGCAAACGAGGCATTTAACACAGAATCCTGTCCCATCTGCAAGAAAGCAGTTGCTAGAATGGGAAGTAAATGAGCTCAGTGCAGTTCACGCATCACCATGGCTCCCTCTTCATCCCAGAATCATTGAAGGCTTAAGTGTCTCTCCCATCAATCATCTTTATGGTCTATTGGGGAATTCATTAAGTCTGCTATACCTGCAGACAGTTAAAGATGAGGGGGGAAAAATTACCTCTTCTTTTTGCAATCTTCAACTGTCCAGTTTCAGCGAGTCTGTGCCCATGATAGCCTCAGGTTCCTGTTCTTGGCTGACAGGAGGGGAACCTGATGTGGTCTCCTGCTGTTGTAGCCCATCCACCTCAAGGTTTGATGTGTTGTGTGTTCCCAGATGCTTTTCTTCTCACCACAGTTGTAAAGTGTGGTTATTTGAGTTACTATAGGCTTTGTTAGCTCAGACCAGTCTGGTCTCCTTTGATATCTCTTTTCAGAAAGGTGTTTCACCTTGTAGTCCGTCCTTGTACAGGATGTTTTTTGTTTGGTTTTTTTCTCCTCCACACAAATATCCCCGGAGATCAACAGTTTCTGAAATACTCAAACCAGCCCATCTGATACCAAGATTCAGGCCATGTTTAAGGTCACTGAGAACATGTTTTCCTCATTCCAATGTTTGATGTGAATATTAACTGAAGCTCTTGACCTGTATTTGCATGATTTTTTGCAATGCTGCTGCAGTAAGATTGGCTGATTAGTTAACTACATGAATGTATAGGTGTTCCTAATATAGTGGACAGTCAGTGTAGATTTACAACAATCATGTTTCTGTTACTTAGTAGTATATTCTTCTCATTTCAAACAACCTTCTCATATTTAAGACAGCTTTCTATCGGTGTCTTAGTAAGTACATTGAAAATTGCAAAATGTTTCTCAAGTCTGTCTATATGGTAATGCTGTTCTCTATTTTGCTCGGGCACAGATAGAAATACGTTGGTTCGAGACCCTTATTCTGTTTCTGAATTTCCTCCTCAATGTTGTTCAGATCCTGCCTAAAGTTGTCAATCATCTTTTGGGCTGCCAACTCAGTGAAGTACTGTTCTTTGTACTGTCCCAGAGGTACCTGAGCATGAGAGATTGGGCAGAGGGCAGAAAGGAGATAAACTAAAAACAGAGAAATTCTAAAAAGAAGGTAAAAGTACTTAGCTGTACATATAGCATATGGAATTGAACAGATTAAGTAAGTAAGTAATAGTAATTGTGCTGGATTCCATCATTCCATCCAGTTTACTATAAACCTACAGCCAATATCCTGTGCTTTATTTCTACATGTTATTTTGAGCCTGTTTTGCAATGATATCTTTCTGAAACCAATGGAGCAGGCCACTTGAAGTGTCAACTCACTGCGTCTGGCTGACTTCTTCCTAAAAGCCATGTGATTGCCATCTCCACACATGACTGGCTGACATCTGGGAGTGTGTTCATGATCAACTCCATTGTGACACTGTCCTTGTCTGTAGGTGGAGGCTGGCGCATGGTGCAAGGCATGTTGGGCACCCACGAACAAAAGTCAAACTAGAGAATAGTGGAAAATACACAAAAGGTCAATCTGAACAAGATGAAAACATGCAAGAGTGTGTTATTAAAAAGGGACCCACTGGCCAAAATGTAAAATTTAATGATCAGTACATACACTTGCTTACTCACTTCTTACAGCAGTACACAGTTGCAGCTAGAGCTTTCTTAGTTTGGAAGACCACAAAGCATTAAAGGTGGGGAAACATCTCTCCTGCCCAATTACCCTAAGCACTGGAGGCTTCAGGGCTGTGTTCAGAGCCCCCTGCTGTACTCTCTGTACACTTATGACTGCATAGCCTCATCAGACGCCACCACCACTGTCAAGTTTGCTGACAACACTGTTGTGGTAGGCCTGATCTCCAATAAAAATGAAGAGGCTTACCTGGAGGAGGTCAGAAACCTGAACTGACGCCAGGACAACAATCACCTCTGAAACATCAGCAAGACAACGGAGCTGATCATGGACTTCTGCACAAAGCAAGTGAAGAACTACAAGCCCCTCTACATCTATGGGATCCCATTAGAAAGAGTGGACAGTTTTCGGTACCTGGGCATTCACATCACGCAAGACCTGTCATGGTCTTGCCACATCAGTGCCCTGGTTAAGAAGGCCCAACAGCATCTCTTCCACCTAAGATGTCTCAGAGACTTCCATCTTACGCAGAGAGTACTGAGGAACTTTTACTCCTGCACCATCAAGAGCATCCTGACAGGAAATATCTCCACCTGGTTTGGGAACAACACCAAGCAAGACAGATGGGCTCTCCAGAGAGTGGTGCAATCAGCCAAGAGCATCATCCACACCAAGCTCTGTGACCTGCAATCTATCTACACCAAGCAGTGATGGACCAAAGCCAGGAAGATAATGAAAGACCTCAGCCATCCCGACTATGGACTCTTCTCCCTGTTAAGGTCAGGGAAGTGCTTTTGCTCCCTTAAGGCCAACACGGAGAGAATAAGTAGGAGCTTCTTCCCTCAGGCCATTTGGTCTCTTAACCAGGACAATAACTAGGTCTTGTCACCACTTCACCCTCATCCCCCCATTTCTTTCACCTCTTCATGCAATTTCATCTCAGTACAGTGCAATATATACACATTTCCATTGCAATTGTACCTCTCTGTGCAATTTAATTTCACTGCGGTGCAATATATATGTCAGTGCATCTTTTTTGGTGAGATATTATTCTGTATATATTCTGCAGAGCACTCCATTACATTTTATTTTTATTTTTAGTCTATTTATCACATTCTATTTTACTCCTTCTCTCTTTACTAACTTTCCTTTTTTAACTCTCTTTACTACTTATGGAGCATTGCACGAAGCATTTCACTGCACGTCATACTCTGTATGATTGTGAATGTGACATCATTTAAATTTGACTTCTGAGACACTTCTACTGTTTAGGGTGGCTATTTGTTTGCAGGCTAGTTTGATTTTTATTTCCCATAACTGCCACCTACAGCATG
Source organism: Notarius quadriscutis (assembly GCA_026167865.1). Taxonomy (NCBI): domain Eukaryota; kingdom Metazoa; phylum Chordata; class Actinopteri; order Siluriformes; family Ariidae; genus Notarius; species Notarius quadriscutis. The sequence goes on along the minus strand of JANZLB010000004.1, from coordinate 39,037,075 downwards.
ATTGGCTCAAGTAATTACACTATTACACTATAAATTAGTTGCTTGCTGTGGGATTAGATATTGTAGTAACAGAACACTAGCAGATGAATACAATAATTGCGCAATGCTGAATTTTGCCAAATCACTTGGGGTGATAAACGCAGTACTATATATTAATGGAAATAGTAGTCAGTGTTAGTTTGATGTTGATACTTCCCTTTATGGTTTATTATACATGGGTACTTGGTTTAGATCTAATTTCATAAAAGAATACAACAATGATACATCACTCACCTGTCCATTGTTGACTGCTGCATGTTGTGCAGTGCTAATGAAGATGATCACAATCAAAAGTGTGATCAGCTCTTGTTTATTCTTTAGTTCATTAAGTAGCCCTGTCACACATTAATTATAAGAATAACATTATTTGCATTGCATAAGGATAAATGTAATCAGAGTTTTTGCATGTAGTACAATGTCACATTTGAGATAATTTAAATTATCTCATGTCTGGTCATAGAAATAATTGATTATGCAATAATTAGTTGTTTTTCATAATAATTTGTGGTCTTTCAAAATTAGCCTTGAGCACTGAACCACCACTACTCCACAGGTGGTAGCATGATACCAGTATTATACAATAAGTTTCATAAGAACAATCCTGTTTCCAAAACAGTTGGAATGCTAAGTAAAATGTAATAAAAACAGGGTGCAGTGATTTGCAAATCATGAAAAAAAAATCCTGAAAAGTGGGGATATTTTCCAAAATGCCATAAAAAAATGTGATTTGTTAATTCACATGAATATTTATTTAACAGACAAAAGTACAAAGAAAAGATTTTTAGTAGTTTTACTGGCCAACTTAATTTTATGTTGCAAATATAAACAAAGTTAGAATTTGATGCCTGCAACATGCTCAAGTTGGGACAGAGGCAAAATAAGACTGAAAAACTTATTTATAGGATATTCAAGTAACACAATTTTGTTTCCAATAATTTTATTCCACAAGAAACAGGTTAACTATTAACAGATGAGGGAATCATGATTGCATATAAAAGGAACATGCACCAAAGGCTCAGGTTTTGCAAGCAAAGATGGGTCATGACTCATTTCTTTGTGCCAAAATTTGTGAGAGAATTGTTAGTCAATTCAAAAAGAACATTTCTAAACCAAGTTGCAGAGAATTTAGGTCTTTCAAAATCTACAGTACATCCATCCATTATCAGTAACCACTTATCCTGTGCAGGGTCACAGACAAGTTGGAGCCTATCCCAGCTGACTGTGGGCAAGAGGCGGGGTACACCCTAGACAAGTCACCAGGTCATCACAGGGCTGACACACAGAGACAAACAACTGTTCACACTCACACCTACAGTCAATTTAGATCCACCAATTAATCTAACCTGCATGTTTTTGTATTGTGGGGGAAACCGGAGCACCTGGAGGAAACCCACACAGACATGGGGAGAACATGCAAACTCCAAACAGAAAGGCCCCTGTTGCCACTGGGCTCAAACTCAGAGCCTTCTTGCTGTGAGGCAACAGTGTTAAAGAAACCTTTTTATTATTCGTCACATGCACACTTCAAGCACAGTGAAATTTATCCTCTGCATTTAACCAATCTGAAGCAGTGAACACACACACACACACACTCAGAGCAGTGGGCAGCCACACCAGAGCACCAAGGGAGCACCAAGGGAGCACCAAGGGAGCAGTCAGGGGTCAGGTACCTTGCTCAAGGGCACCTCAGCCTAAGGCCACCACACGTCAACCTAACTGCATGTCTTTGGACTGTGGGGGAAACCGGAGCACCTGGAGGAACCCCACGCAGACATGGGGAGAACATGCAAACTCCACACAGAAAGGCCCTCGCCGGCCACTGGGTTTGAACCTGGAAACTTCTTGCTGTGAGGCGACCATGCTAACCACTACACCACCGTGCCACACATGTTAAGCACTACACCACCACGCCACCCAGTTTCAGGTACAAATTTGTGTAATTTTATGAAGAAATTAGATGGTAAGTTTTACTGAGCATCCTGCAGAATTAGCCACAGTTCTTCTGTAGACTTTGACTGTTGCACTGTGCCACCCTCTACAGTATATAATATTCAGATAAAGATTCAGGAAATTAGCAGACATCTCGGTGCATAAAGGTCAAGATTGGAGACCACCTTTGAATGTGCATGACCTTTGAGCCCTCAGGTGGCACTGCCTGAGAAACTATCATGGTAATGTGACACATATATCCACATAGGCTCAGGAGTACTCTGGAAAACCATGGTCACTTAGAACATTCAGAAATGCAACTTGAAACCGTATTACACAAGAAGGAAGCCATTCATCAATTCTATGCAGAAACACTGCTGATTTCTCTGGGCCAAAACTCATCTCAGATGGACTGAAAAACAGTGGAACCGTGTGCTGTGGTCAGAGGAGTACACATTTCAGCTTGTTTTCGGGAAAACTGGATGTCGAGTTCTCAGTGCCAAAGGTGAACATGATCATCCAGTTTATCAGAGAAAAGTGCAAAAGTCAGCATCTGTGGTGGTGTCGGGTGCATCAGTGCCCATGGCATGGGCGAGTTGCATGTGTGTGAAGGTACCACTGACGTGGAGGCATATATTGGGATTATAGAGAGACATATGCTGCCAAAAAGGTGACATCTCTTTGTGGGAAGTCTATGCTTATTTCAGCAGGAAAATGCCAAGCTGCATGGGCTACAGCAGTGTGGCTTCATAGACACAGAGTGCATGTGCTTAACTGGTCTGTTGCCAGTCAAGATCTATTTCCTATTTAGAATGGATGGCGGCGGCACGGTGGTGTAGTGGTTAGCGCTGTGGCCTCACAGCAAGAAGGTACGGGTTCGAGCCCCATGGCCGGCGAGGGCCTTTCTGTGCGGAGTTTGCATGTTCTCCCCGTGTCTGCGTACCTGGCGACTTGTCCAGGGTGTACCCCGCCTTTCGCCCGTAGTCAGCTGGGATAAGCTCCAGCTTGCCTGCGACCC
>JANZLB010000004.1:38919186-38929416 GCA_026167865.1 Notarius quadriscutis | reverse complement strand
GCGACTTGTCCAGGGTGTACCCCGCCTTTCGCCCGTAGTCAGCTGGGATAGGCTCCAGTTTGCCTGCGACCCTGTAGTACAGGATAAAGCGGCTAGAGATAATGAGATGAGAGAGAAATTCTCTAAAGCTGCTTTGTGACAATGTCTATTGTTAAAAGCGCTATAGAAATAAACTTGACTTGACTTGTATGTTGGAGCTGCTCCCAGGGACCAGACCCATTCAGGTGTGTGGTACTGTTGTGAGATAGCATGCATGCTATCTGACTACCTCAGCTCAATACAAGGCATGTCTTAGAGACAGAAGATGTGCATCTGTCACTGCATGAGTTAGCCTGCCCACCTCAACATTGTCTTAGAGATCATGCCCAAGTCAAGGTCACAGTGTCTTCCCTATACAGAACCCTGAGTAGGATGGGTCCACTTCGACACCTTAAAGATCTGCACTTTCCAAAAGCTGTTTATACCCAAGACTGACTCTTGCTGTAACCATAAAGGCTGTCCTGTGCTCATCCCAGGACTCAGTCACACTTTGCTCATACTGAACCTCCTGTAAACACACTTAGTATTTGTCTTTATAGTATACAATTTTGTGTGAGTAATGATTTATAGTCCCACTGTCTGGTGTTCTCTATCATCATCAAGCCTCAAGAGGTCGGGACACCCGCAACCACCTTCTACCACACTTCTCAGTTGTTCATTGCGCTCCCCAAGTCTGACCTTTGTATCCCTGAGTCCCTCGCGATGAAGTTGGGGAAGGTCATTCTCCTTGAGTGGACGTGGCCACTCGGTTTCCAGAGCAGAATTGACTGGATCACTTCAACTTTTGCACAATGACAGTGACCGACAAATTGGAGGCGTCGCTTTGTGAGTGTCTGGGAAATAGGTGGAATGTTTCCGTAGATGCACTCATGTGTGGCGTGCTCTGACCAGTGAACGTTTTGGACACGTCGAAGCAAGTTGGTATATGCTCCATCTAGCCGTTGTTGATGTTGTCTATAAGAGGATGGGTTTCTCATTAGGGATCCATATCTACAGATATTTGTAAAGCCACGATGTGGTGATGTGTCAAATGTGGCACCGTTTCCTGAGATCTTAATGAGACGCTTTGGTCAAAATACTACAAGGATAAGTCACCACAGCTCCCTTCTCGCTCTGTCTGTTCAAAACGGCTGATTTGAGGAACGGCCTGTTCCTTTAAACGATAATGAGCCACTGCTTACCCCACCCCCCTCTTCCGCTCGTCAATTAGGTAGCACTTTCCTCATGAATATTAATTCGCAAAGGCAGTTCTCAAGCCAAACTGACTGGGTGTCTTATTTCAGAGTTTGTGGGTTCTTTGGCATGCTAGATACCCAACTGTATGTGCACAAGCACTTGAGAAAGTGACGGGGGTTTTTTTTGTGTGTAATATGTCTCCTTTGAAAGCATTATACAGTTGAATTGATTTAAATTCAGCTTTGCTTATTGGAAAAATAATCTTTGAATAAAGAGTTTCTCTCCTGAACCAAGTACGTCAATAATCTTCACAGAACAAAACCTGTCTGGTTTTCTGGATGTTTTATGGTTGGTGCAAAGCAATGCCCTTTTTCATGAATATTGCTTTTACAAGGTGATTATCGATTAAGCAAAGCAGGAACTCGTTCAATACGACCTTCGTTCTTAGTTTTGTTCAGTGTGGTACACGCTATAAATCATAAATGTCTGATTATTGATTTTGTTTTCACACCTGCCAGCATGTAATGGGCTGAAGTGTATACTCATGACACACAGCCGTTGTCAGAGAGTTCCTCAGGCAGTCCTTAGGCCAAGTAGAGGACTCTAGGGATGATGGGTCCAAACTAGTATTGTAGTTGAGTCACTAAACCTCGAGTCCGAGTCCAGTCTCGAGTCCCCACTGTTCAAGTCCAAACCATTGGACACATGACGTATGAACAGGTAAATGTGTGTTCTCTTTATCAGGGAGTGTGAATTATTCTGTCAGAGATGGTTGAGAGATGGATATAAGTGCAGAAGGCGTGTTTATTAATACAAGTGAAGACAGGTAAACAATCCAGAATGGCAGGCAAAATCGTAAAACGGTGAAACAGGCAATAGGTTGAACAAGGCACAAACAGGCTATCATAGGCTCGGCAGAATCAAAGACGAGAAACAGGAGATCAAGAAACCAAACAAGGAAATAAGGCTCGGTAATGTGTCAGCAATGTCACTGAATACTTCCTAAAGGAAGTGTGTTTTCACAGTCTTTATATCGGCACGCTGATTGTGCCTTAATCCTGTGCAGGTGCGAGTCGTTTACGGCACGTGTGCTTGAGTCTGCTTGGTGTGTGCTGTCCAGAACATGCTCAAGAGTCTATCTGATGCATACGCCAAGGTGCACAGCTGTGACACACTTGCACGAAATTAGTACAAAAACTAATGTAGATATAAATATCTTATGTCAAATTATTATGGCATGTTACAAAAATAAAGAAAAAAAATCAGAGTCCTCGTCTCCAATTTACGAGTCCAAATGCAGTTAATGCACGAGTCTGAGTCCAATCCCGAGTCACTGGTGCTCGAGTCCAAGTCAAGTCATGAGTCCTTAAAATTAGGGCACGAGTCAGACTCGAGTCCGAGTCCTGGACTCGAGTACCACAAGCCTGCCTAACCCCCAACTGCTCCCCAAGCTGCGCTGGGTATGTCGTACATTGTTCTGGATAAGAGCGTCTGCTAAATGCCATTAATGTAATACAACTGTTGTTGATTACGTTTAAATTTACCTCTTCATTGTGTAACTTATTTTGTAAATTATGTAATGCCTATGTGTACGGATGTATGTTTTGGCTCTATGCTTTGTTAACTGTGCTTCTGCCACTCTTGGCCAGGATGCGCTTGTAAAAGAGATTTTTAATCTCAGTGAGTCTTTCCTGGTTCAATAAAGGTTGGTTGACTGAATGAATGAATGAGGAATACAACACTTCAAGGCTTGCTGTTAAAGGAAAGTAATCAACTCCACGATGGTAACGCTAACACTGCTGCAATTTTTGCCCCATCTCTGATTCCTTTTTGGAGTTTGATTACTTACATCAACCCTAAATATCGTTAATATTCTCTGATTCAGATGTGTTAATTTCCTCTGCAATGGCACGGTGTTCACCTCACACTTTGCTCCTACCTTCACTTATTATGGCTGTCAAATTGAAGTAAATGTAATTAAATTAGCAAGGCTTATTGTCCTACAAAAAAAAAGCAACATTATGTGCAGTTTGTCAACACTGTTAAAGAACGCATGCACTAAAACATTGGAATTGAAGGTCTCACAAAGCCTTGTGGGTAATTGATTGGAGAATGGACCGCTGCTAGAGAGCCACAACATCCTAATGGAAGGTAAACAAACCTCCAAAGCATCAGTATGGCCTTTTAAACAGTACTTAATGCCACATGCATTTGTATTGTGCACATCTATGGCTGCATCCATCATACTGCCCTTTTGTGCCTAACTACAAATGAGAACAAAGACACAGGACAAAGACGTGGCCTCTCCATAGCAACGCCACTCATCTTCCATGAGTTAGAGGATTATCACTCATGGTATAGATGGGATGGATGTTCAGGCTCGTGCAATTCCAGGGCAAGGGCACGGCGAACACCCACAGTGCTTTTCTGTCCTCCGTCTTGTGCTTGGACATGAGCACACCCAGTGCTGCAGTAATGGAGGGAACAACGCTCTCCTACATGATCAATTATCCTCCTTGTTTTCAAGCCACGCCAGCATGATGCTGTCTCTTCTGCACTATGCGCTGTCCTTCCCCTCTCCTCCAGTCTTAATGCCAATTTGATCATCATTGGGTCCATTGTTTAGAATGTACTCTGGCGTCAGGCTGAGAAGAGACCAGAGATACAGCAAAAAAGAGAAGAAGGGGGGAGAGAGAGAGAGAGACAGAGAGACAGAGAGAGAGAGAGAGAGAGGATGGCTTGTACGTCCCATTTTGCCACCGGCAGAATCCGACAGATTCTCATTCCCATCCTTGATTCTGCCTAGGATAGAAAAGTGAGATGTCAGACTAGCCGAGCCCTTTGATGACAAACCTTAGTGAATATTTAAATGCTGGGGAAAAGAGCTTTTTTTCTAGACTTCTCTATTTGTACACAAGCAAAAAGCTGATATACCAGCAGGCATGCATAATCACACCCACACTTTTTTTCTTATCAGGAAAGGTGAAAATAAACAATGGGCCTTACACATGCATGTATAAATGTCTACTTCTCCACACAGGAATGCAAAAAAAAAAAGTGATAAAATTATTTCTGGTGCATTTTAACATCTTCAAGGAAAGCTCAATTTTCTTTTGCTTTCATTCGAGTCAACATTAAAGAAGGCTTAAACGGAATTCTTTATTTTGTCTTTACTTCCCAGCCCTGCTGAAAGCTTGATTCTGATTGGTTGTTGATTCATTTTCTATAATAACAGCTGTGACAGTAGATCCAGCATGCAGGTCTCGACATTAACGGTAGCCCGATTGTCCGGGACAACCAACTATTTGGTCCAGACAAGTCAAATCCACATCTGCCTGTCTGACAGGACAAGTTGAATATTTGCCGAAAATCACCATTTGTATCGTAATTTCAAATCTTAAAGTTTCTTTTGTTTCAGACATGTAACATTCAGACATTTACATGTCTGAAACAAAAGAAACTTTAAGATTTGATATAACTTTAAGACATAATGAACGTCATACATTTATTTGTATCGTAATTATTCAAGAGTTACTTCAACAGAGTTCCAACAGAAGTAGTTCAATCACCTCAGTGATCCTGCCGTGTTACTGTTTACGACATTCCAGGGAAGCTGAGTACAGCAGGTGCGTGCGTAAAAATAACCACGTTGTAATATCTAATTATCGACTGTTAGAGTTTGAATTCATTGAAATCGGAGAAATGGTGATCAAATACCTCAATAAAATATCTGTGGTGAATCTTTGGTTCATTCAGACAGACATTCATTGTATTTTTCTTTTGTATGATTCACATTAATCATCACAAACGTCGTACAATATTTGGCAGGAATTTTACAACGGTGCTGAACTCATTTACGGTTTGTTTTCATTCACAACATCATTCTGTCACCATCATCATGTCCAACTTGTTTACTTTCAATTTCATTTCATTAAATTAATTTATACTTCCAGTTTTACTGGATTAGTCAAGATGTAACTTTATTTCCTTCAGAAGCTTTGAATTTGGGTGAGTCTCACTCTTGAAACTGCGGATCAGGATAGTTGGATAGTTTTTAATTTGCGCTAGCAACGACGGCACAAATTGTTATTCTCACTCAGGAGCTTTCCACTTTCTTCTTCTTCTTATTATTTTTATTATCGTAACATTTTAGGACATTATTTCTCTCTGAGTTTTTAACCAATCATCACTAAATGTCACAAGAAGAATACCTCTGGGCTGAATTACGCTACTATGACTTTTGGTGCTGATCCGGAATGATCCATGAAAAATGGGATTTTTTTTTTCAATCACTTATAATGCTGTCAATTTTCATGATTTTTTCAGTCTTTTTATAATTTTGTTCAGGATGGTAGGGCACAACTTTCCCTTACTAAGCGTCATTCTCTATGTCTTACCATTCAGGATCTTTCGGGTACAGTGACCAGACGTCCCAGTTTGTAACAGCTAGCACAAATTACTGTGACTTTAGTCACAGTCTCTATCTAGTTGTATATTGTTCCAGTTAAAGTTTGAGTTTTATTGAAAAACGATAAATCATTAAAACATAATCATTATCATAACTAGACCTGCTTTTTGATAAACTTCATGAACCACTTTCCTTTCACTGAACTAGTAAATACATAATAATGAGAAGGTCATGGTCAGGACAAGTGAAAAATCTTGCTGCTCGTTCGACTGGACAAGTGGATTAAAAAGTGAATGCCGAGCCCTGGCGTGCCAAGTTAATATTCTCATTCTAATACGTTAGCATTTCTTTTGGAACCCACAGGGATTTCTGTGAGGAGATGCTTATTTAGCATTAATGTAAAAAGTTTCCAGTTTTTGCACTTTGTAATAGATGAAGCTGTAAGTTATTTATTTATTTATTTATTTTAACTTTCTGACAAAGTTCTCTAACACTGAAGGACTTTGTGGTTTCTCAGTAGCATGACATGATGCACTATCTTAAAGAGAGAAAACTGTTTTATAGCTGTTGCATGAGGAACTAAATTGTTTGGAGGACATTCCCCAATATTAAATATAACTATAAATGAATAAAGTGTCATAGACCTGCGATAGTTTGGCGACCTGTCCACCTTGCGCCCAAAGTCAGCTGATGGATAAGCAGCAGAGAAAATGGATGGATGGATAGATGGATGGGTGTGTGATTCATTCATTAGTTAAAAAAAATGTAACCTCTGGCAAACTGCTATGTTATAAGAGGAACAAAACACTTTGGGATGTACTGCTTTTGACAAATAATCAACTGTTTGGGATGGTAACTGTCATGTCAGGCCACATTCCACCACCCCATCATCTATTATCTTCCTCTAATCCTCGGACAGTACAACCTGTCATGTTTAATTTTTTACTTACACTGTATGGCCAAATGTTTGTGGACACCTGACCACACCCATGCATGGGTCTTCCCCAAACTGTTGCCACAAATTTGGAAGCCGACAGTCATATAGGGCGGCGCAGTGGTGTAATGGTTAGCAACGTCGCCTCATAACAAAAAGGTTCTGGGTTTGAGCCCAGCGGCCGACGGGAACCTTTCTGTGTGGAGTTTGCATGTTCTCCCTGTGTCTGCATGGGTTTCCTTCGGGTGCTCTGGTTTCCCCTACAGTCCAAAGACATGCAGTTAGGTTAACATGGAGCAGCCATGGCCTGAGGTTGGCCTGAAGTGCCCTTGAGCAAGGCACCTAACCCCCAATAGCTGTCCACTGCTCTGGGTATGTGTGTGTGCTCATTGCTCACTTGTGTGTGTGAATGTCTGTGTTCACTGCTTCAGATGGGTTAAATTTCACTCTGTGCTTAAGTCTGTGCTTGAGTGTACATGTGACAAATAATGGCTTCTTGATATAGGATGTCTATTTTTGCTGTACTATTACGATTTCCCTTCACTGGCACAAAGGGGCCCAAACCTGTGCCAGCATGACAATGTCCCTGTGAACAAAGCTAGCTCCATGAAAACATGGTTTGCCAAGGCTGGAGAAGCAGAACTCCTGTGCCCTGCAAAGAGCCCTGACCTCAACAACACTAAATACCTTTAGGGTGAACTGAAACGCTGACTTCACCCCAGGCCTCCTCAATCAACATCAGTGCTTTACTTGACTAATGCTCTTATGGCTGAAGGCAGCATACATGCATCTTTGTTGTTCTACAGATCCCAGGAGTTACGTGATGTTCAGTGATTCTGAATTGATCAGTCACAATTACTTTGACTTGATATAATGTTCAGAATGTTTGACAATTTTTATGATAGTCATTAATCTTCAGGAAGCAGTTTATTCTGGTCGGGGTGGTGGATCTGGAAACGGAAAGACACCCTGAATTGGACACCAGTCTTCCACGCTAGTGTTGTAAAGTCACTAAACGTCAAGTCCAAGTCCAGTCTCGAGACCGCAGTGTTCAAGTCCGAGTCAATAAAGAAAATTTTGAGTCCAAGTCAAGTCCACTGCTGATCCGAGCCGAGTCCGCTACTGATCCGAGTCGAGTCCAACACAAGCTCCGCTATCAACGGGGCAAATAACATGAGAGAGGGTTAACACGAGCGAGTTCATCAGTCAGCAAGCAAGCCCCGCTATCAACAGAGCATTAACATAGCATGTCGCTTACTTCTCTGGGTGGAGTCTTGCAAAATGACGATTGAAGTTCGAGGTTGTCCCCGTTGTCTCCTCGATAGTTCTTCTACATATGGAACACACAGCAGTGCATTTTTTTCCCACTACACGAGAAGTCTGTATAAGCAAAACGGACATTCTCTTCTCTACAGGCATTTTAGTGCCATTAATATTAGTTTGTTCCTGACCATAACATATGAACAGTTGAATGTGCATTCTCTTGCACAAAACTAGTATAAAAAATAACGTAGATATGAATATCTTAAGCCTATTATGGCATGCTACAAAAAATAAAGAAAAAAATCTAAGTCCTTGTCTCCAGTTTACGAGTCTGAATACAGTTAATGCACGAGTCCGAGTCATCAGTGCTCAAATCCAAGTCAAGTGATGAGTCCTTAAAATTAGGGCACGAGTCAGACTCGAGTCCGAGTCCTGGACTCGAGTACTACAAGCCTGTTCCACACTATGGGCACTCATTCTCATGCATTAATTTACACCTAGGGGAAATTTACAGCAGTCTGTTGACCTACTAGTATGTTTTCACGAGGCTGGAGGAAACCATAGAACCTGAAAGAACCCCATACAGAAACAGAAAGAACATGCATAGACACTTACCCAAGCTCAGGACTGAATCAGGAACTCTAGAGCTGTAGAGCTGTCTAGCCTAACAGTGTTTTGGCATGAGCAAGCATCAGCATATGTGATGTAACGCAGCCTTCAAAGTCTGTCAAACAGTTTCCTTGTGTGTAGCTCTGCAACAAAGTGTTTGTTTCTAAGACACTCTTGCACGAGACAGGATAAGCAGCAAATCTGGTTTGAGACCCAGCCACCAACTCACAAACATCTCAATTATTGGAATTGCTGCAAATTGTAAACTAGGTTTCGAATTCCAAAAAGTGCCACCAAAATGCAATTTTGTAAAATTGTACCTCCAATTTCTTTCAGTTTTGCTCAGTCGAATACAATTTCAGACCTTGCAATTTCAAATCCCTTATTTATTTGGAACAAAGACAGCTATGATCTTGTCATTATGAGGAACTGGCCACCTCTGGACCTCCCGAAGAACTGCCACCGGACCATAACACTGCAGGGAGATGTTTCCAGTGAAGGTAAACTCGCACCGACGCCCTAACCAGATCCCGATAGTTTACTTAATCACATTCCACAGACAGTTAACAGAACCAGCAGCTGATTCTGGGAGACAGATTTTCCAATTTAACGTTGGGGGAATAAGAGGTGTTGCATTTTGCCGTGTACATTACTGTCATTGAGAATGTGACCCACAACAAAATTGCTATTGATCTGTTGAAGCAATCATGTTAACAAGTGAGAACTCCAACCGGGCAGGTGTGCAAGCAATCCTGGGGTGTGTGTAATGATGTACAGTCCTTTTAGCTGCCAGTGTGTAATATCTAAACAATCGACATTCTGTACATTCAAAATTAAGTTGCCTTTTGAAACCAAGTCCTGAGGTGAAAATACCCATCTGTTGTGCAACAAAAACAACTAGCATTTGAGCGCTAATTACGATTTCAATCACGTCTTTGAAAGCATTTTATTGGAAGATAAAATCTCTAGTGGTAATACTCTTGCCTATGTGTTAAGTATGGAGTGTCAGGCAGGTGAGTCTCAGCTGCTTGGCAGTCTTTGAACATTTTTTCGCTCTACAATAAATTGCCTACTCCTAACTGTTCAGGTTCCAATGTTAGAGCGATTAGAAATGTGCACACTGGACCTTCTGCTCTCATTAACATTAAAAGAGAACTATAAAACAGAGGGTAATCGGTAAAAGATTAGGTGGCTTATCTTTATGATCTGGGTTTACTGTTGGAATCCATTAACAATTCTGAGATGGCTACACTATGGTCAGCGATCAATATGACGGTGTTATTGCTTAGGCTGCAGTCTCTTGACTGGGCTTGAAGATGATAAATTTAGGCACCTGGCTTGCAGGCTAATTAAAATGTTTATATAGGGCCAAGCTGTCCACTTTCACAGTATACAATCAAGACCAACCACAAACCCTTGTTTTAAATACACTTGACTTATGTGCTTATTTGCTTTAGATGTCTCCGAAGGCATGCTGAAGAATGTTACATATGTATTTTCCTCACTAACAGAAAGTGATACACACTTCCATGGCAAAAATGATAAATTATTTAGCTATCCCACCAGGTAAGTGGAGGCTCCAAGGCTGATGTTATAGTTGCCTGGAAATTAGGCTAAAATGGTAGCTAACATAGGGCGGCACGGTGGTGTAGTGGTTAGCACTGTTGCCTCACAGTAAAAAGGTTCTGGGTTTGAGCCCAGTGGCCAACGAGGGCCTTTCTGTTTGGAGTTTGCATGTTCTCCCCGTGTCCGTGTGGGTTTCCTCCGGGTGCTCCGGTTTCCCCCACAGTCCAAAGACATG
>JANZLB010000004.1:38881588-38897228 GCA_026167865.1 Notarius quadriscutis | reverse complement strand
GAAAGGCCCTCGCCGGCCACGGGGCTCGAACCCGGACCTTCTTGCTGTGAGGCGACAGCGCTAACCACTACACCACCTTGCCGCCCAGTTTGTATTCCCATAAATTAATTCCAACCAATCAGGTTTTAGATTACATCAGAAGTTAGATGATGCCCCTTAGAGTAATCTGCTTCCTTTGGAGCCATAAAGCTGGACACTGCAGTCAGGTTTGTGCAGTTCAATATTTTTGTCGACCAAAACTTATATTTTCTCCTTCACCTCCACCTCCATTCTATAGTGTAATGTACGCTGGTGAATTTGGGATTTGTTAGGAATTAAAGTGCGTAGCTTAGAGTTAGCATATATAGTATTATTTTTAAAACTTAAATTCTGGGGGGAGAAAAAAAAACATTTAAGGATTTTTTTTTTCCAAAATGGCCTGATAGGGAGAGTTGGGACAGTTCATCATGTTACAGGTTCTTTCTTGTGGTTTAGAAATATAAAACTGTTTAAAATTTCTGTTAAAAATGTGGATGTGTCTCTGCATGAGGATTAAGTTTATTTCATTCCTTCTTGAGAATGGAACTGCTTTGTCTCGTCAGGTTTTGTGTAAACTGACATTTTTCTATCGCTATACCAGCATTGTGTGTTCATACAGTTCATATGTTACAATTTCTGATCATGAATAAAAATTAAACATGTAGGCCTAGGTATTTTATTTTTTCTTGTCCCAAGTCTCCCAACACAATGTCCCATGTCTCCCTGAAAAAAAAATAATGAGAGAGAGAAAAAGTGAAGCCATTATATAGTATGTGACCAACTGAGAAACTAATGTTGTGGTAAGAGGGTATTGTAAATCCTCTCTAATGCAATATGAATGTGATGTGGCCTGCAAATAATTTCACACAATCTATAAAAGCTGAAAATTTTCCCAAGTCTCCGCTACTCTGATTATAGATTATACACAGCATTATATTCATTGTGCAAGTTTGCCACTGATATCTTGCATTGACTCGATTTAATTGTAGTAACACTGTGAATTTTTGAACTCACTTATAAATTTTCCAACCTGGTGAGTTTTCACAATTGCCACTGCCAGCAAGCAGTTCCCGACCTACTCTCCATCCCCAACCCACGACAGGTGCCATCGTCAACTCCACAAAGTAAGACAGAAGCAACAAGAGGGCAGAAAGTACCTGGGCTAGTTTTCAAATGTGCGTAATAGGCATAACCGATAAAAAATAAATAAATAAATAAATAAATAAATAATAATACAGAAACTTGCTGCTGCAGTGATGTCTGAATTGTTTACATGTAAACCTAACGAGGTTTTATTGAGATATTTTTTTTTCATGTGTGTCATCTTTTATCTGTTCTGGATGATTAAATCATTAATCGAGACTTTTTAATGGCAAACTGCAACTGGGGAAAAAATCGATATCATGCAAACCTAGTGTTAGAGCTGTTGTGAGCTCGAACAAAAAGAAAAAAAGAAAAAAAAGTCAGACAATGCCACTTGATACCTTGGGACTACTTTGATCGATTTTAAATAATCAACCACTTAATTTGTTTCATGGTGCCAATTAACCGGCACCATTATTCAGAGGATGAACTACACTGCATTGAAAGTAAATTAGAAGGTACGCTGGTGTGGTGACAGGAATCGGCTCTGTCAGTGTGGATCACCGTTCGGTGTTACGTTAAGCATTAAATGCTTCAAAAAAAAAGTGTCTTATCCATTCAGGATGTGCAGGTGAGTGTGCCAACGCTGCTTTTGGTGAATTTGCATGACTAGATTGCTGTGGTTGGAAAGAAAAGTCGTACCGAGGCTCTTTTTAAAAGAAGACGCAGAGCTTCGTGATGCGAGGAGACAGCTGCTGTTGCGTAACTCCACACATTTCACTTCAAATATGAGCTCAGCAGTGAGTAAATGAAGTGCTGCCATTTGTATTTCTGCCTGTGTGTCTATGGATGTGTCTTTCTCTGGGTGACCATGAGGCCTCGGAGGATTGGCTTTGGACTCTTTTGGCCATAATCCTATCTCCGTAGCACATCCGTGACTTCAGTCTGCTCAGGGGTGAATGTGGAGCATCGCTAATTCAAGCAGAATTTGAGCCTCTTCGTTCTCTCTCTCTCTCTTTATGCATGAACACCGCTGGGAGTGTGGTGTGGTCTGGGCTTGGAAAAAAAAAACCTCAGACCTACTGCTGGCTCCAGAGGATGCTGTCACTTTTCCAGCTTTTCATTCTGACCAGGAGGTCTCGCCCTCAAATTACCAGGTGCCAGTCACAGCCTTTTCATTTAGTCCGGCTTGGATACTCCTATGTTGCCTAAAACTATTTATAAATATAGTAACTGACAGAAATAATAATCATCCACTTCCCATTTCTCTTGCTGTTCGCCTGACCCTTCACAATTCCATGTTTCACAGCTGGACCCATGTTTTTTTTTTTTTTTACGCTCTCAGGTAGCGGGTGATAAATAATGAAACGGAAAAAAAAATGCAACTGTTGGATTGATGGATGGTTTGCCCAAAAAGCAAGTGCCTTGATGAATGGTGCAAAAATAAACCAGTGGTTTGATTAAAGCTCATTTATTTGCTTTATTCACCATTTGTTATGCAGTGTCGCCATTTATCATATCACTCTGAGTAATATGTCATTGAAAAATTCACGACACACTGACAGCTTGTACATTATATGTTATACTTTGGGTACATTTTCGATGAGTGCAAATAATCAGGAGTTTGCAGACATCAACGCTGCGCTCAACATCTGGACTACAAGTGCTTTCAGAGATGATTCAGATGAATAACCTGAAACATTCACTTTTATCTGGGGGAAAAAATTTAAAATAAAATAAAAACAGCATAGCAAGTATGCGTATTTGTTCGTTCTAACACTGCAACTAGTTTCATGTGTGAAAGTGTGTCCCGATAGTGTTGGTACAATTTAAAATCACTCTCGGCTGCTCCTGACATGCTCCTGCCTTTTTTTTTTAATGAGACAGAATGACAATAATCCAGCAGCAGATGCGGAGCTTTGATCACCTGTAAGAGTAATTGACGCAAAGGCTTGAAACTGTATTGGCACTGAATAGCCAGGAGTATCTAAAAGGTGTGTGTGTGTGTGTGTGTGTGTTCACTTTTTGTCTGATTAAATTCATAGAGAACTGAAAAGTGCATGTAGTTATGTCTCGGGTTCTCACTCTGTGGTGAATGAGTTACTCAAAATAATTTGTTTCAGTTTGAGGTCGATCAGTCGATGCATAAATCGTTATTATATGGCCTGCGAGAATTCTTGACGAAAACCACATGTGGTATAAAAGCTGGAGAGACGTGACTGTCTTCATTTCTCGTTTGGATTACATTTTATGGATGAAAAGCCATGAAAGTTAAATCATGTGAATGATCATTCAGGGCTAACAGGGCATGGAAGTACCATGAACTCAGTCAAAATGATATGAATTTGCATGAAGTGCATTCAGTGATAATTCTCATTCGAGAAGAATGAAATTACACTCTGGCACTCTGACACACACTACGGCGTGTCCGGTCTGTATTAGATTGCACTTTTTTTTTTGAAAAGACATACGTTTTGGCTACATGATATGATGTAGATGTGTACATGTAGGTTGCACACTGTATACTGTATGTCACATGCTACACTGCTAATCAAAGGTTACTGGAAACAGTCTTTTCTTCTCTGCCCAAGCCATTACTTTCTTCTCGATACGCAGCCTATTAAAATTCCGAAATCTGATTCAAATTTTGCACTAACCTCTTGGCTTCATATTTTATTACAGTGGACCCATTATAGATAATTAAATAATTCATTAAACACAATGTGATCAATTACCTAAATATTTGTATTCAAGGACGACTTCTTTGTTCGCTCTCGGATTATAATGGGACGCTAAATGAACACTTTGTCTTCCCGTTGATATTCGACAGTGCAGTCATTAAATGCAAGACAAATATATCCTCAAATTAAAGTGATCCAGATCGGCCTTTTCTAAATATATTAAAAAAAATAAAAAACATTTCTCAGTTCACTTATAGCCATTCATTCTTCGATTTCTAATTCTACAGGATTTAACTACAAGTTAAGTTTGAACTTTTTTGATTTAAAGTTAGAAAAAAAGAAAAAAGATAACATCTGACCATGAAATGCTAATACAGCATGTTCTGTATCTTGTATATAATTCTATCCACATTCACTGGATATGAGCAATCACGCGCTCGGATTGGCTACTCTACTACTAGGCTATCAGCTCATATACCGTGAGTAGAGAAAAACAAAATGGCGGAGCGTGTTGCTGAACCAACCGAGGACGGAATAAAAACTCGACTCGATAACAAAACCCCCCAAAATACAAAAAAGCAACAAAATATGGAATGAAAGTATTTGATGGTAAGAACGGTGTCCTTTTAAAATTTTTTCAAGAATTATTATTATAGCATTTTTCACAAATTGCTACTGTCATTTCGCCGGTTTGTTTACATTCGAAGCGGAAATTATTTTGTCAGACGTTTTGGATAAAGTTTTTATTTATCGAGTTTGCAAAAAAATAAAAATGAAAATGCTCTGTTTCTCAAAATCCAGTGAATGGGGATGGAATAAAATAGTTATTCCACTCAATCTTATCGTACATGGCTGAGAGCCAACTATGTGTATATGTATCATTTTTTCTCCCCATTCACACCATTCTCTGTAAACTCTTATGTGTGAAAACCCTAGGAGATCAGCAGTTTCTGAAACGCTCAAAACAATCCTTTTGCCAAGTATTGCCATTGCCTGTCCACTGGTGTGAAGCCCATTACAAAATCCAACATCTGGTCATTACGCTTGCATAAGCAAGAGGATTAAGCTCACATCTTGGCCAGGATTTTTTCTGGAAAAAAAGAGCTATATTTCAGTTTGATTTTGCTCGTAAGATAAACGAAAATAAATGAATTTAGGTATACTGACTCTAGCAGGTTGTAGGACACCGATAGTTTAACGTGCACACTCTGAGGATTTCTCATGGGTTGCTTGAGTGATGAGGAATCTTTGCTTTTGATAGAAAGAGGTTTTATTTAGAATCCTCTCTGAAAGGGAAATATCCTGCTGTTGAGTTCTACCTCAACCTTTTTAGTGATCTGAAAGAGGAACAAAGAAAAAAAGAGGTGTCTTTCGAAAAGACTGTAGTGTATAGCTTAATAACGCAACATGCTGAACTGACTATAATGCAGGAACCATGTTCGAACCATAAAGCCAGATGTAGTTCACGTCATGCCATCGTGAGGTTTGAGCTATTCAAAGATCACAAACCTCCCTCACAAGTCTTTTCTTCCTGTTGTCCCCCAACCTCTTATTCCAGCCATTGTAAAGGTGCGAACTTGCCTGGGAAATCATTGTGGCTTCTAAATGGTAACGTTCCATGAATGCCTGTCACTCTGTACTATGTAGTCGATTATACATGGCCCTTTCAAAACCGACAATAGAACTGGAGGATGGAGAGTACAAAGGGAAAAAAAGAGCTGGCAATTCCCTAAACTCATGGTGCCATGCAAGTATGAACAGAAAAGCAAATTAGTGTGAAGCTTATACTATACGTTCGCTAAGCTTCTTTCCTTCTTATGTCAAAGTAATCTGGCAAGTTTGATTAAAATGTCCTCCAGTAACGCATGTAAAGTGAGAACAACACCTTCACAATGCCTGCAGCTCATTTTCCAGTAGGCTGCATCAGAGAAGCTCTTCGAGAGCAAGGAAGAAAGCCAGACCTGGATTGGAGATGTTCTGGAGAGCCAATCGACAAACAATCTGTGCTAAAAGCACTCGCTGGAGATTGTAAGCTCGTGTGCAGCTCTGTGCTGTGTTGAACGCTGAGAGCTGGAAGACATAATCGTGGTAATGAGCGCAAATGCCAGACGTCATGATGAGACAGAGTGGCCATGGCCTCGCCGCTGGGCTCCGTCCCCCTTCTTCTGGCACATTCGTCATACAGCCTGCCTTTCATCTCAGCAGATCACGCAACAACACAATGTTACAATTAGCATGCTGATTAGCACCTGCCCTGGCTCATGGGGAAAGACAGGGGCTAATGACAATGTGGGCCGGCGCTGTGTGCCATGTTTGTGGGTAAATATCAGATGCTCTGTATTCAGCGTGTGGGCTTTTGTGGCACCAATGCTAAGAGGGATCGCGACGGAAGCAAGCGTAGTGGACGTGATCACCTTTCATTACTGCGTCTGTAAAATTACAGCTGGAAACAATGAGCATCAAAGCGCTCTGATCATCCGATATCTGATTTAATGAGGAGCTTTCTGTGAAATTAACGCTCTCCAGCACTCACTGATGATGTTGCATGCTTGTCAGGCATATGGCAGACATGAGCTGAGCTCTTTTGTCAAAATATAGCTTAAGAACTGAAGGCAATAACAATCCACTATGAGCCTCTGATAGAGTTTTCTGAGCTTTTCAAGTTCGCCAAATTTAGGTGTGATGGCCAGGCTATCTGTTACAAGAGAGCTGTTGCATAACCAACCTTGCTGTTGCCTACAGATCAATAGGTGGTCAATTTCTTGGCAGGGAGAACGCATCGATTGGGTTCTTTTACACCGTACAACCTTTAATCTCCTGAAATGTCCCTGATGTCCTGTCCCCCCCCGGCGCTTTGAACATGCTTTTACACCGGCCCATGCAGAAAGCACGGATGAAGTTAAACTACGGTGGAAATCTATCCCAACACGAACAATTCATCTGCTCCTGGCTAAAGGGCAAAGAGATAAGCATGAAAGATGCTTCATTGCTTTCTCAGAGCAATTACCTCGGAAAAAAAAAATCTATAATAAATACTAGACCGTCCAAACCTTTTCTTACTCCAAGAAACTATATAGTATTTCAAAAGCATTACCGCTTTAATGTGTGGTTCTACATTATCTACGTACACACACACACATACACACACAAAACGATGGCCATTTGAAACATCTCTTGGCCACAACAATACTGTTTGTATAACCCATACCCTCTCTTTGGATAAAAGCAGGTAATCGTTTATAAGAATAAATAGAATATGCTCTTTTCAGGTGGCCACAAATCCACAACGAGGACACCTCAAGAAAAATGCCTGCAATTTGACAAAAGCAGGAAACATAAGAATTACCTTGAAACACCTTTAACCATCCTGTTTACAGTGACCATGACAGCACAGGAAAAGGTCATTACTTTCGACAATTATGAAATACTCATTAAAGCCCTGATGATGGCCTTCTAATTACACTAATGCTGATTGTGTGGACTCAGCATGCAGTACAGAGTCATGATTATTCATCATTTCCAATGTCAGCATGCATTTAACCAGAATTTCTCCCCTTTCTCTATGGGCAGAGCTCATACTGATTAAAATCAGAGTGCACCGGAACCCCAAGGTTGATTTTGCTTATCCAGGGTTCTCCAGAAAATCTGTAGTAGCCGGCTAAAAAAAAAAAAAAAGTAGTAGTCAGCTCTGGAATTTGCGGCGGCAAATCCACCGTGGCATGCCAATGGCGTGCTAATGCTGGGGGGGTCTGGGGGCATGCCCTTCCAGAAAATAAAAAAATTTACATGCATTCTCAGTTAATAATAAATTACTAACCATTTCCCTGTAAAACACCTGCAAAATATGTATGAAATTTCCCTCCAGATGTGTGTGTGCTTGGCTTTCTCAGTTCCCCTCTGTAGTATGCTGCCTGGCTCTGTAACATAACTACATGGTGTAACATAACTACGTATGCTACGGCGTGGTCACGTGGTCCGGCTCAGCCAATCAGAGCGTGAGAATCGATCAACAAATATGGCGTCACTTTGAGTCATGACACTGACCGAATTGTAGACAATTTCATGGTGGAATAATTGGATTTGTGGCAAATTATGGGCAGCGGACACGATATGAATCACTTGAACATTGAAAGGCAAGATTTTTGGGGGGGTTTTCTGGGATCGAGTATACCGTCTGTGTAGGCGAAGAAAACCACTGGTCGCCGGCGCTTGTGGACATCTCTGCTTGTCTCCCTGGTTTTTTTTCAAAACGGCACTCTAAAATGGTCTCTTTGTGTCTGAACAACCCAACCAGACCCAAATAATAGCTTTAACATACAATGTGAAGAAAGAGCACCACACCTCATAGCCAAAACCCTGGCCAATGTCTTGCTGACTTTTTGTCAACCATGATGTTCGATCTGATCATATACGTTACATTGCATTACAGGCAGTTAGTAGATGCTCTTATCCAGAGCGATGTACGAGATACCCAGTGCAGCCTGGGGAGCAGTTGGGGGTTAGATGCCTAGCTCAAGGGCACTTCAGCCAGTCCTGCTGGTCCTGAGAATTGAACCGGCGACCTTTTGGTCCCAAAATCCACTTCTCTAACCATTAGGCCATGGCTTCTCCATATACTCTTTTGTTTCTGTTAGTCTGTCTTAACTAGCTCATCATTAACATACACTACTACATTATCTTCGCTTCCTTTTTATAGTATAATATAATATAGACTTGTGTGAAATGTCCTATACAGTTCTGAAGCATCACTAAATCAGAAAGTTTTACTAGTCACCTACGCTAAGTCTCAAGCATTCTGCAAATGGAACATTGCAACTTTCTTCCTATTTGTTAAAGAAACAGATGCCCCTTTGCTGGAGTCACTAAATTACCCAGGACCTCATTAATAACACTTAGCAGCATGCTTCACTAATCCCAAGGAAAAATATCAGACTTCTGTTTCTTCAGCAACCCGAGCGTTGCTATTTCAACCGGAGAGAAGACATGCACCAAGTGGGCCAGGATAATTTGCTCATTACCTCACAATCTCACAAATCTATAAAACTTTGCCTCTGATGACTCTGAAAAGGTTTACTTTCTGCCTTCTATTTCCTTTTCCTGCTCTGCTGTTCCTCTCCCCAGTCCCCATCTGCTGAGAATACATAAGCAGCATGCATTATTTAGCATTATATAACAATTAAGAAAGAGGGTGCTAAGTGGTTGACTTTAATGATCCATAAAATCATTTTTAGTGAGAATGCATATTATCACAGCAGTGATGCACTGGACAAAAAGTGAAGCTTTAATGTACTTTATTAGTTAGCACAAACTGCAGCACATTAGCTGGGTATTCATTCTGACTTGGTGGAGAGACTTCTCAAAAACAAGATCGCGGAACTTTTTTAAACAACGTCAAAATGACATTTTTTGCTCTCCATTCAGGGATCATTACGATCCCAGTGTGTGTGTTTTATTTAGTTTTGGGGTTTTTTGCATTACTTCATGTTGTCAAATTCCTGTTTCTGATTGGTCTGACTGAAGGTGTGATTCATTTCCTATATCTGCTGCTCCGACACTAGTACGAACACTTCCCAATGGGGAAGCCATGGTTTAATGGTTAGAGAAGCAGCTTTGGGACCAAAAGGTTGTTGGTTTGATTCCCTGGACCAGCAGGAATAGCTGAAGTACCCTTGAGTAAGGCGTCTAACCCCTACCTGCTCCCCAGGCTGCTTTGGGTATGTTGCATGTTACTCTGGATAAGAGCATCTGCAAAATCCAATTAATGTAATGTAGTTCTGGGTACAGTGTTTATATATTACAGGGACGGATCCAGCCCAAGAATCTGACAGACGAACATTTGCAGAAATGTTTTCACTAAATTTGCCAGATCGCTATGGGTTTGCGCAGGGGAGTAGAGCACACCAAGCCCTTTCAGAAGAGGGCAGCCACGGCCTGCTACTACTGCGGCTCGGCCCGCTATTCGCCCCCGAAGCCCCACGTGAGCACGGCTCGCAGAAAACTTTAATATGAGCCCTGGGTCCAGCCGCACGTGCTTGCAGGGATTTAAAAATTCATAATTCGGCCACCGAAAACCGTAGCCCCAGGCACCTCCCTCTCCCCGAGACCTTTTGAAACAGCCCAGGCTCAGCCTGCTACGACTGCAGCTTGGCCTGCTATTCACAGTGAGTTTCAACCTCTTTCTGGAGCATTTTTATTGGTTTGACCTAGATTCTTTGTCTCAGGTCATGTTATACAAAGCATTGTGAGAATACAGCAATTAGGTGAAGTAAGCATCTGTGCTTACCACAGGTGGTCGGATCCTGAACCATTGGTTTGTTGGTTGAGCACGACTATAGCCCATGTAGCCGGCTAGCGGTAAAGGAAACAAACGCCCCGTGACCAATTCCAAGTGGTGCATGTGCATCAGTCTGGATCTGTCCCTGTATTAATATGCTCCTTCTACTAATTCAGTTCAATTTTAGTTGTATAGTCCTTTTACCAGCGGGTATTAGAAATATATAAATTCCAAATATGATTTTTTTTTTTCAATTTATAAATTTATCCCTAATAAGCAAACCAAAGGTGACGACAGCAAGGAAAAAACTCCCCAAGAAGTCATGAGGAAGAAACCTTGAGAGGAAAAACCAGACTCAAAAAGGAACCCAGTCTCATCTGGGTGACACTGGATAGTGAAATTATAAATCATTTCTCTTCTATAACTGTATACTATACAGTCAAATATAGTGAAAATGTGTAAACATGAACTTATGAGCAACTTGAGTGTGAGTCATTTCTGAATCCATTCTCATTTTAATTTAAAGTCTACTGTATCAAACTGAAGTTCTTAACTGTCCAGTGATTGAAACTTGAGTGAAAATTCTTCTAATAATTCATTGTTTCTATAGCGACAACATACACAGAGACTTGCATGGGACTTTGCTCTATATATTGATGAAAAAACGGTGTATTCATGATATGGTGACATTTGTATTTCTGTTTAGCCTTTTTTAGAAGTAGTCTCCTGCGTCAGTACTTTGTAAAAGTCAGAGGTGAAGCACAAACTTGAAACTTCACACTGAAAAACCTTTTTTTCCAAAACTGAAAAGTCTTCAAGATGGATGGCATTGCGCTTTGCAGTTTCTTGATAGCACGACAAGCAGCGTTTATTTTTGTTCTCCCAAATTTCCCTTTGGGGTTCCCAAAGATCCATCCATCCTTCTTATTAAAACCGAGGCTGGTGAGCAAATGACTGTTTATAGCTGCTCAGGAAGCGATAACAGAAAATAACCTCAGACATTCCACAACATCAAATGTAACTATAAATGGATAAAAAGTATGGTGTGTCATTTTTTATTTGAAAAAAAAAAATCTCGTTGATAAACTGCTGTAAGAAAAGTCTTCAGGACCCACTGTTTCTGGAGAATAATCAACATTGGGGTGGAAACAGTAATCTTGACACCACACAGCCATTGATTATTTTCCTGTAACAGCGCACCCTGTTGTGTTTTATTTCTTACCTAACAGCTGCATTTCGAGTGGAAACACATCTAATTATGGTGCTGCTGACAGGATTTCCTGTTTGCTGTGAACCTTTAAAATATATTTATCCATGTTTAACGGCCCTGATCATGAGGACTGCTGATGCATGCTATGCTTTCCAAAGAGGTATTTGCCGATAATACAGCAGTATGCAGCAAACAGCCTGGAAGAGTAATAGCCTGCCACTGTTTGCATCGAATGGCTTTATATCGCCACATCAGCTCGCCCTCTCGCTGCCTCTACAAACATGCTGCATAAACAGTCTAGAGGACTCCACGGAGCAGCACCCTTTGTGTATCTTGCTCAGTAAGATGTGCTTAGCATTTGTCTTTAATGGAAACGTCCTCTTATGAGGTCAATTATCAATACAAGGGTAGAAATTGAGGATTCCGTCAAAGAACGATGGTGACATTTCCTACATGAGAGCACTGCCACGCTTATCCAACACTGCTACGAACTCCGAACGCATCCCATTAGCCTCTGCATGGACGCAGCACTTTTAGCACTTTATCATGCCACTTATAGAGCTGTGGCATTTTAAAAGGAAGTCGTTAGATATAATTACGCCAATTATGTCCAAATAGAAGCACAATGATGTGGGCACATACCACTGAAGCAGTAAGACACAGATAAGTGTTCTAATTGTGTTGGACTCTTTTTCCAAATGAATGGGGCTACGATGCAAATCATGAAAATCCCTGAATGTTTTTATTCCTAAGAACGAAAGGTTTCTAAACAAGAACCCACGCTCTTTTCAACTCTCTGAATGCGTCAGGTTTCGCCAATCTGGTTCAGTTCAATCTGGAAGAAAAAAAAATATGGAAAAATTACAGGCGTTCTTTTTCACAGCTGATTATGCTCAATATCTAATCTCCAAGCTGCACCATGATAGCCTTGTTTCCAAGAATCTTGATTGTATCACAGCCCTGAAAGTTTGATTAAAAAAAAAAAACCCCGAATAACACCTCTCTGCAAGGCCGGGAAAGGTTGGGCATCTGCTCTCTTGCGATTGCGGCTGTGCAGACGAGGGCATCGGAGCATGAATTATCTATTAGTGTGACTGATATAACGGCAGGGGAGCCATTCTGAAACTGGAAATAGACATATTCATCATGGACGGCGAGCTGCATGGCACTTTTGGTGATGCCACAAAGCCTGCTGGGATTTTCGGTTGCCATAGAAACCTGGATGATTGGACACACTTCCATCTCGAGTCTTTTTTTCAGGAGTCAAAAAGTTGGACTTCCAATTCTGAGAACATAGGAAATACTCCTGTATACACACAATAGAACTGGTGCTCTTTTTTTCTTCTTCTTACGAATAGTAAGTCTTTGTCAAAAAAAAAAAAAAGTCAAAGCTTTAGATCCTGAAAGTAGGGAGGTAAAATTAAGTCCTTTCACTCTCAATCCTGCTGTGTGTCTCTCGGTCTTCAGTGTACCATGAAACAGGGATGAACAGGGATGACACAGCCAACCGAAAAAAAAAAAAAGATTTTTTTTTCAAGATAAATTTAAGAGGGATTGCTGTGAGAAGTTGGAAGTATTTTAGGGATCTGCTGAGAGATTCAGTCTACCTGCCGGCTCAGTCTCGGGCTCAGCCTTTGTGGTTACAACACAGTGTGAAAAGGTTAAAGATGGTTGGGAAGGGGAAATAAAATAAATAAATAAATAAATAAATAAATAAAAAGAGAAAGGCTGAGGTGCTAAGACTTCACTTATGGCTAAATGCTAGTTGTGCTCTCATAAAGGAGTGGGTTATATTCTTCAAAATTCATTGTGTGAGTGTTGTTTGAACAATTGAGGGTTTGAAGAACAGAAATTGTAACGGTTCTAAAAGGGTTCTTGGGAAATTGGATAATTATGGGATCTTAGAAAGTACAGCTCTTAAATGTCATTCTGGCTGTGTACAAGTATGCAGTAGAACGCAGACTACTGTTGAGTAGAATGGTGTAGAGTTCTACATAGAACTCATTAGAGGACAGCCAAAGAACCCTTTAAGAATCTTTAAGTGTTTACCAAGACAGTTTAGCAGAATGTGAAATGATGCCTGGCAGATTCTTGTTATTAATAAGAAAAAACAAAACAAAACAGTATTTATAAGTTCTTAAAGGGTTCTTGGGTAAATGAATAATAAAAAGTTCTTTGAATTTCAAATTTCACTAAACTGTCTTGGTAAACACAAGGTTCTTGCAGAGATGTCCACAAGCGCCAGCGACCGGCAGTTTTCTCCACCTACACAGACGGTCTGCGCCGGCTACTCGATCCCAGGAAAAAAAAAAAAAAAAACTTGCCTTTCAATGTTCAAGCGATTTATATCGTCTCTGCTGCCCATAATTTGCTGCAAATCCAGTTATTTCACCACGAAATTGTCTTTAATTCGGGTCTAGCATGACCAGAAGCGATGCCATATTTGTTGATCGATTTTCGCGCTCTGATTGGCTTCGCCGAACCGCACCATAGCGTATGTAGTTATGTTACAGAGCCCGGCAGCGTACTACAGAGGGTAACTGAGAAAGCCAAGCACACATACATCTGGAGGAAAATTTCATACATCTTTTGCAAGTATTTTATAGGAAAATGGTTCGTAATTTATGAGCTGAGAATGCACCAGAAGGCATGTAAATTTCACAATTTTCTTGGGGGGGCATGCTCCTCTAGCATTACCGTGCTTTTGGCAAATTCCAGAGCTGCCTACTACTTTTTTTTTTTTTTTAAAGCAGGCTACTTCAGATTTTCTGGAGAACCCTGTTCTTGGTTAATAATTAAATGTTCTTCAAGAGTAGAGAGCTTTATTTTCATTCCAGGTATGTACATGCATGCATTAGAATAGAATAAATAACCTTGTTCTACTGCTACCAGCGTTGGTACAATATATTTACAGCCTCCCAACAGAGCTCGACATATATAGAGGATATTACACAGTGGTGCGAAGATATGAAGTTTATCTTCGAATGGTCAACATATTTTACGAGTGAGCGCAGCGAATGTCCTGGATGTACAGTACAGTACTGTGCAAAAGTCTCCAGCACATGTAAAGAAAGGCTGTAGACCAAAAATGGCTTAAAACTACTGAAATGAAATGTTTCAACATTTTTAAAAAATACTGTAAACAGCAGTAAGCCAAAATAAATGAAACAAAATCAATATTTGGTGTGAGATGACCCTTTGCTTAAAAAAAAAATAAAAATTAGTCTCAGGTACAGTGAGCTGTAGGTTTTACTGAGCATCTTGCAGAACCAGCCACAGTTCTTCTGGACACTTTGACTGTCAGACTCGCTTCTTAATTTTGCCCCAAAACCCAGTAGCCTTCATTATATTTTCTTTTTTAATCTGAAAAGTGCTTTCTTATGGAATAAGCTGCTCAGATATGAAAAAAAATTTTCTGTAACATTTAATTTTGTGCTGGAAAAAAACAAACTCTAAAATGTTTTTGCAATGTTTTAACTCGATAATGTCGAAGTCATAAAATAGAAATCTGTAACAAAGTTTGTATGAGAGAAAAAACAGGGTGCTGAAGACTTTCGCACAGTACTGTATATGTGGAACTTAGATAAGAAACTGCAATCACAATTACTACACAGATGGATAATAAATAAATGGTACTGTATATGTGCATGATCTGTGATGTTGTCAGTGGCCTTTGGACCATCAGCTGTTCGGGGTGTACTCTCAGAGTCACCAGTGACACACAGGCAAGAGGAATAATGACATCATCTTTACAACGTACGGTTATTGGTTCACAGGTAGTAGGGTGAACATATAATAAAATGCATCTTGTGAACAAACCACAGTTTTGCTCTGTCCCATTTCCAAACACACACTAGCAAGCTGTCCAGAGCAATGTGTACTTAAGTGTGGTGAGACGTGAAAGAAGGCAAAAATGTGGAGTGAAGTCACTGGAAGAAGGTTTGGTAAATAGTGAAGGTTCTCTGCCATGTAACTCATCGGAGTTTTGCAACTCTGCATTTACCAGCAAACCAGATGTGCAAATATCTCATTCAAACACATAGAGTCAACATTTAACAGTGTATTAGAGGCCACGTGTTGTGTTTGAATGAAACATCCTGCATGCCACAACAGAAAATAAGTTCATTTTAACACAAGATCAAGTTGTCTATGTATGTTTCAGATTAATGTTTCATTATGGATAAAATAAATGTCATTTTCAGGAGTGGTCTCCAAAATTTAGATCCTGAGTATGGTTAATGCTTCAAAAACTTGTCAACTAGATCTCGAAAAAATAGTTTGAAATGGTTTCTACATTGGCGGCACGGTGGTGTAGTGGTTAGCGCTGTCGCCTCACAGCAAGAAGGTCTGGGTTCGAGCCCCGTGGCCGGCGAG
>JANZLB010000004.1:38694088-38706050 GCA_026167865.1 Notarius quadriscutis | reverse complement strand
GAGGAAACCCACACGGACACGGGGAGAACATGCAAACTCCGCACAGAAAGGCCCTCACCGGCCACGGGGCTCGAACCATGAATTTGTTTGTAAATTTAATAATTTCTTACCTCCTGCAGTCTTCAAAATATGTGACCGCAGCGCTTCAATGGAGCCGAGGTGGTCTATTATACCCCTCCCACACAGGCACAGCCAGTTGAAACCTCATTTGTTCTCATTAGCACTTGAGAAGACTTACACAATCTGTTCTGTAGTATGTTTGCGTGTTGTATGTTGGTTTTATGCTTTTAATCATAATACTTTGAACAGCAAGGCCTGTTGTTAAAGTGCTCTACCCAGCCAAAACTCACGTGCACTAATATTTCATTGGAGCACCTTTAGCTTTGATTATGGCTCACACTGTGTCATAACCTTATGTAGCATCACAACATTTATTTCCATCCAGAATTGCATTAATTTTTTTTGCTGAGGTCTTGTCTTGATGACTGGAGAGTTGAACCCACTCTGTAAAGTCTTCTCCAGCATCCCAAAGATTCTCAATGGGGTTAAGGTTAGGACTCTAGGGTGTGTGAAAATGATTCCTCATGCTCCCTGAACCACTCTTTCATAATCTGAGCCCTAATTTTATCCCTATGCAATCAGGGAAGAAAAAAATCCATTGATGTAATAATAACCTGGTCATTCAGTACATTCAAGTTGTCAGCTGACTTCATTTTATTGCCCCGTAACATTCCTGAGTCTCGACCTGACCAACTGAATCAACCCCAGAACATAGCACTGCCTCCAGAGGCTTGCCATCACTTCATGAGCTTCCCTTCTTACCCTGAAATACCCATGAAATTTCATTGTGTATCTTACACAATGACAGTAAAGCAATCTTGAATCACTCTGGAATAGTCAGTCTGGACTCATCAGACCACATGACCCTTTCTCCATTGTTCCAGAGTCCAATCTTTGTGCTCCCTCGTAAATTGAACCCTTTTCTTCTGATTAGCTTCATTAACAAGTGGTTTTCTTATGGACACAGCTGTTTAGTCCCAATCCTGTGAATTCTCATCGTATTATGTGTGGAAAAGCTCTTACTTTCAATATTAAACACAGCTGAGTTCTACTGACAATTCCGGCAGTCTCCTTTGTTGCGTTCTTTGCTTGACACAGGCCAATAATTTGACAGTAACATCTTTTCCATGAGCATGGCATATATCTGACGGGTTTTTTTTTTTAAGAAATGAGAAGCTACTCACTACATTAGTTAGGGTTAAAGGAATTGTTGCCAACTGAAACACATTAATCACTGCATTCATTATCCAATCAATCAAAGACTCTTAACTACTTGCTTATTTAAATCCAAATGGCGACTTTTTTTGGCCAGGCAGTGTGAATAATGTCGATTTGATTCTCTTGAGTGATGGATGTGGGATCATTGGGATTTGAACTTGTGATCTCTGGACTACAGCGCAAACTTTTTTCAGGAAAAAAAAATCATTTTACTTGACACAATTTAACATGAGCAGTAGTCAAACTGTAAAAATAAATAAATCATCAATCCATTGGGATGGTAGATTAAAACCGAGAGGGAACACTTCAATCTTGTCTTGGCAAACCTACACATCCTAGCCAATCTCGCTTGCCCGTGTGTTTATGGAATGTCAAATATATGCATCATAGCATAATATAATATTAGGATAAACCACCAACTTCCTGATTAACTCAAGACTTTTCACTGGATAACTCTGGTCTTCATACCTGCCTTTTCTCTTTAACCTTTTAAGCCCTCGGGTGCTGCGAGGTGTGGCTTGCCTAGACAGACGCACCCAAAATTAATCAAAAATAGTGACATAATTATCAGGTCAATATACATTATTTTGGTCTATATGGATATGTAAGAGCTCAGAGAATATATTTCCAGTGTCAGTAACAGTGGGACTGTTAGTGTACCTGAGTAAACTGTGATAAGCCAAAGGATAACACGATGATAGCAATGGGCTCATGGGCAGAGATGCCACTTTTTTCATTCAGCAACACCGCGACCCCAACTGGACCAAAAAAAAAAAACCACCATAGAAATACCATAAAGTACACATATACTACAACATTTTAGTAAGTATTGAACTTAGCAAAACAGCATTTTTAAAACTTTTTACCAGAAGTCAGTTGTAGTAGCATTCTATTAGACCCAGTACTGGTTCTGTTGGGTTTAAGAAATTAAAGAAAGTCCACAGGTTATGTTTAATTTGGCTTCTCAAAGTGATTTGATGACATTAATCCAAAATTCAATTTTTGTACTTATATCCTTCCTCAAATGAACTGTTGGAACAAACTTAAGGCTCTCAACCTCTATTCCTTCCAAAGGTACTGTGAGCAATACGCCATCATCTTGATCTGGAAGATCCAGAACAACCTTATCTCTAACTGTATCAATATTGAGTTCAATGAATCTGATAGAAGAGGACCAACATGTTGGCCCTTTGGCAACTCACGGCACAGCCGTGTCAACACGATGATATTCAACTCTTTCTCATCAGTCGCACCAGCTCTCTACAACATGGTGCCAGGAAACATCAAGTCAATCCCTAACCTGATGAGGTTCAAGACAGAACTTGATAAGTGGCTCAGATCATTCCCTGACACTCCACCTACACCCTGGGAGCGAATAGGAACTCGTTGTTGGAGTGAGTCAGTAGCAAGTACTGATAGCTTCTACCCTGGGAATTGGCAGTGAAGATTTGAGATATATCTCATATCACTTGGCCTGAGTGATCAAGCTCGAAGCTGATCCAAGGTATCCAAATCAAGCTCTGAATAAAAGCGAGTTATGATTTAGACATCAAGTTTGTACAATACAATACTCACTGGAAGGCTATGATGAAGTATTTGTTTGGTCACATTATGTTCACAGCTTCAGTAGTAAATTAAGAACTTCACACACTAAACATCCCAGCTCATGGTGTAGATTTGGTTGGCCTGTTATTGAAAAATTGTCAGTTATTAAAAAAATAAAATCCTTCACTGTTCAACACTTCATAAAGTACAGCATTGTAGTTTAGTCATAGTAGGTGTAGCTTAGTCACAGACTCCGTGCTTGGATTTTGGTCAGCAACAAAAATAGGTTCTTCATGTGCCATATGATCTCAATCACAGAGACAACAAGACGAAGCCCATCATGTTTCTCATCAGCGTTTTTAAGAAACATTTCCTGCCAACACTACAGGCTACAGAAAGTGCAGAAGTGCACCAGCATACATACACACACACGCAGACAGAGAAATGTGAAAACACAAGTTTGAAACCTCGAGGCGAGTTTTTTTTTTTTTTAATCCGTGTCTGTGAATGACATGAAGCTCTTGTATTCTATTAATCCTCATCTGACCACCAAATCCAACATATATTACATAAAGAAATGATCTGTCAGGGTTCTGGAGCCTTTAGTGCATGCAGGAGTGTGAGAAAAAAACATTACCACATGCAAACTGAAACAGCTTTGTTACTCTCTCGATGGATAACTCTCCACACGAACACGGCGACTCCTCCAGGCCTGAACGTTACAATAAAGCAGAAATGTTTTCAGTTTTCACAAGACATCTGATATTTGCAGTGCTTAAATACTCCTCCATACTTCAGTAAATGCGTGACATCATGTACATCTGGCACGAGAACTTTCTTATATGTCGCTTTGGATAAGAGCGTCTGCTAAATGCCATGTGATGTGAGGGCATATAACACCATAATCTTACTCAATTAGAAGTCCAGATTACAACTGAGTGAAATGTGAAGTGTTCATTCAAGTACTAAGTACAAAGAAAGTAATTTTAACTGAATTGGTTCACAGGGAAGGGAAAGGTACAAAGTGTAAAGTAAGGGGAGGGGTTAAATGGAGCAGAACCTTATTTTAGGTGATGCCTAAATCTTTGAAAATTTTTATAAACTAATTCATTCAATGTACCAGTGGCAAACCGTTATGATTAGAGCTGCGACTTGAGCTCAGCCAAACCTTACCCAGACACCGAAAAGCAACAGGGGAAAGGATTTTGTAAGGGATTAGCAGCAGGCTGCCAGGTCGCTCCGTTGTGTATAGTTGTCGATGTTGATTTTAAAATTAAGTAAGTAAATTACGCAGGGAAATGAATACTTAAGTCTAAGTGAAAAATTCTGTAGCAAACATGCAGCGTGGAAGAAGAGTCTGGAGACAGAAGTCTTAGTTTCTCGGTTGTTAGCCTGTGCTACTTGCTCTCGATAGATAACACTGGCTTGACCGCTTTATGAGCGTTTGCTAACACTACTGATCAACACTACACCAGCTGGAAAGTGACTTCATTGCTGCGCTGATTCGTGGTTAAACTCACTTTGGCATTCAAGAAAGCTGAGGGTGATACATTTTTGGTCCCTCCCACTATAAATCAAAATCTGATTGGTTAATTAATTCATCGGTCACTTCCTACATAAGCATACACTGCCATGGCCTTTTGTCCCGGCAATGAAGTCCTAACCAATGAGTAAGCAGTTCTAAACTCTTCTCCTAGAGAAGACAACAAAAAAACCTCAATGGATAACTTGATTTTAATGTTTTCAGGACAGTAACCCTTTCATTTCTGAAGCAAATTTGATAGAAAATGAAGCCAAATTAGAATTAGAAGAGAATAATTCTCATGAAATTATGAATGAAAGAAATTAAATGTAACATTTGAAATGCTGAAATACAAGTTTTTCAACACGAGGAGATAAACTGCATATCTTCAAGCAAATGTGTGATTTTCTTTTTATTCTATAGACACATTCACAAACAAAAAGTACCCAAATTTATCAAAATAATTAATCGATTTCCTCATGAGTGAGATATTGAGAAATATGTCACAGTTGCCATTCTCCTTGTCCCAGATGTAGCTCGTATGAAAAATACAAATGGCGTATTTCCCAGTAAAACACTTGCATCTATGTAATATATAAGGGTTATATAATATTTTAGGAAGGAGTCTCCAGTTAGAGGTTAAGATGTAAGTTCTATTTCACCAATCCTAACCACCAGAGGACAATGTTTAACACCTGATACCTTCTTGTGTGTGTACGAATAATATGTCAAGACCTTTATCGCAAAGTCATATGGTGATCATATGATAATATCAAATATTGTCATCAACGTATGTCATTCCCTGGAGCCTTCTTGCTGAATTATTATCAAATCAGTGTTGGATTTCTGAATGATGGGGAACTCTGACATTTATCTGGTGTTTATCGAACCATGGTTACACAAAAAGCATATAATTTTCCAATGGGCTTTGCATTTTCTTGGTAGTATGACAAAGCTTATGAACTTGAAGAGAGAAAAAAAGAGAGGCTGGTGAAGGAACAACTGTTTATTCTAGCTTGCTTTGCAGACTTTCCACAGCATTAAATGTAACTCTAAATGAACAAACAGTGTGACATAATTCTTTAATTAATGAAAAATTGCTCTTGTATAAGAGCACTACAACACTTTGGGACAAACTGTTATAGAACATCTGTTCAACTACGGGATGGTAACAGTAAATCACCTTACAAGCCGCATCAGACTGTGGTTGATTATTTTCCTATAACATTATGTTCCATCGCGTTTAATTCCTTACTTAAAATCTCCTTCGAGAGTCACTTAATTTTGAAAAAAAAAAACAAAACAAAACACGTTCGCCAATATGAAAAGCTTGCATTGTTAAATTAAAGCCCTGAATGTCTACACAGAGAGAATGCAAATATTTGTCTGTAAAATCCTAGTGTTGTTTTTACTATCAAGACAAAATCAATCAAATATTAGACTAGATTAGCCAATTAAAAGCTGCTTCATGCAGTTTGTGCCACGTGAAACAATAATTATCACAACCATATAAGGGGCATTTTAAGGTTTTAGGGCAACCTGAACATTTCAAGCACATCAGTACCTGGATCATTTCTTATTAAGACTAGTTTATCTACAAAATCCCAGCTCTTCTTTTAATCCACCCTTAATTCATAACCTTTTCTGAGGTCAATATTAATATTCGCATTGCAAGCATGATCAGGCTCCATTATTTCAATCTCTCATTAAGGATTCTTGTCTTCCTGTCTTTATTGCCTCAGATACTTATGGTTCTCATACACTGAGCTTGGCTCCTTTTGGCCGACAATCAAATCAAAGCCTAGAAGCAATGAGAATGAGACAAGACTGAAAAAAAAAAGTAAAAGAAAAACCCAAAAAACAAAACAAAAAATACACCACTGTTCATGTCAAAACAGCCCATGTAGCTTTGGTTGGTGAATGTACAATTCTGCTTGGTTACTCCAGTGCTGGCTCTTGACATCTTAGCAGGAACTGGAACGGTCATGGATTAGCTAGCTGTGTGCCTGGCAAAGAGGTGTGTGTGTGTGTGTTTCCAGATTTCAATTTTCAGGCGAAAGCATTGATGATGGACACAAAAGCAGACAGGTTGACAGTGTGGGTGTTGAGCAGTGTCACTGCACTTTCGACCTGTGCATTAAGAAGGGTATCTGACACTCTGCAGCAGACAAGCTTCACTCCGTTTACAGCTGTAGCTGAAGACTGATTGAGCCAGTGTCACAAAGAGGTGCTCTAACACTCTGACCTCATACCCAATGGTTATTTTGCTAATATCTGTTCTAACGGTCAAAAGTATGTAATGCAGCTATTAACCAAATTGATTGAATTTCTGCTTCACCATTTAGTTGACAATGCTCCTGCTTTCTAAGTCTAAGCCTTCTAAACCTCTAAAGTAACACTGGGCAGGTCTTTATTTTGAGAGACGTCCTTTGGTCAACAAGGGCGGAGCTTGCGTTTCATCAGTCAATTGAAAACTGTATAATATGATCTTAAACAATAGTTTGTTTCAGTGTTACATAGAGTTGCTTTCTAATTAAAGTGGTTTTGATTACTCAATATACAGTATAACAACCTAAAGTTTACCAGTTTTAATTACCCAATACTGTTTATGAAAGAAAAAAACACTTCGTGGCATGCTGTTATAGAAAAATATTATACCTGCAGGACACTTTATCGATGGAATAAAAACATGTATTCAATTCCCTTCTAGCGGGTTTCAATCGTTTAGTTTGATAGCATGCAATATTGTTAGCATATCGCTTATCCCACGCATATTACGTCACTCTACCCAATGGAGAATGAGCGTTGAATATGGTTTACGATATTGCATGGTTTTCAAGACAACATGACGTCACATGTCAGAGATGAAAAACTTCCGTGTCAGCGAGCAACTGTGAAAATTTGTAAACAAACATGGTCGCCAAGTTTGCTTTGTTAAATATGGAATATTTTGAGAGAATTTTGAAAGAGAAAGATGTGTTGAACACCTGAAAGGAATGTGTATGTATAAACAACAACAACAACAATAATAATAATAATAATAATAGTTTTTTTCATGGTGTATCAGATATATTCCATTCAGCTAGCATGATCTTGAATTCATCTTCAACTCGTTCAATATCATGCTAACTGAATGGAATATATCTGATATACCCCTCAATGCCAGCCAATATTATTAAAATATTCAACATGAAGTGTGAGCCAGTGTCACTGTTACCACCCTTTACGTAGTGGAGTTCCTGATAGCACTCTGTGTTACTGTTTCACTTGATTATTTTTCTATTAACAGAAAATACACCATACTTTTCACAATTTACAGTTACATTTAATGTTATGGTACATCCACAAGACATTTCACCATCCTTTTGTTTTTGTCTCATTTTGAACTTAAAAAAACAAGCACAAACCCATCTGCTGTGAAGACTGTCCAGTGACAGCAAAATTACTGTCTGTTACAAAGCACGAACACTGGAGACTCCTTCCATAAAGGTTCATAAACATCTCCTTACAGAAAGCTTCACCATATCAACAATATGGCGTTGGTAAATTACAGACTTTTTCAAAATATATCTTTATTATTAGCCTTGAATTATACTGAATGTGGGCAGCATGGTGGTGCAGTGGTTAGCACTGTCACTTCACAGTTAGAAGGTTCCTTTCTGGGCGGAGTTTGCATGCATGGTTTCCCTCCGGGTGTTCCGGTTTCCTCCCAAAGTCCAAAGACATGCAGATTAGGTTAACTGGCTACTCTAAATTGCCCATAGGTGCAAGTGTGAATGGTTATTTGTCTCGGTGTTAATCCTGTGTTAGTTTGGTGACCTGCCCGGGATGTACCTGACTTTTTGTCCAAAGTCAGCTGGGATTGGCTCCAGTTTCCCCTGCGATCCTGATGGACAAGTGGCAATATAATTTAGGCACTGCCTAAAAGTAGAGCTCTTGAGCGTATGAGCAAAATATTTGCAAGTGCATAAAAAATCAACTTGAAGAGAATAATAATAATAATATTATAGCATATGAACATCGAATTGTGTAGTGTCGTGTATTTTGCATCAATAAATTTCTGCATTGTCTTGTGACAGTGATACCAATAATGAGATATGCATCACAGTTATGAATGCATATTTATTCTTTTCTTTGACATCACATGCCATGCGCCAGAAACAACACCACAACATCTATTATGGTGTGACTCTGCTGGGTGCCTGGTGGACAGCAGTGAACCAGCACTTTCACTTTACAGCATTACTATATAGTTACAATCAAATATCAAGCTTATGTCAAATAGTTGTCTGGTTACATCTCTTATGTCCATGCGCGTTAGAGCTTGGAGCACAGCCGCAGATTGCAAAGAGCACACAGGCCATTTGGACTAATTACCATGCACCTGTTCCTGATTAGAGCTCAATCACAGCACATGCATATAAGGACTCTCAGTAACACACAGCCTTTGCGAAATCCTTGTATTTTGGATCACTTTTCTGGTTTTGATCCTGTTTGTGCTTTTGGTATTGTATTATCTCTGATATCCTGTCTGTGCCTCGCTCGACCACTGCCTGTTTTTCGACTCTGTCTTTGTCTGTGCTTTGGATCTGTTTGCTCACGTGCTTTCAATAAAGCTTTTCCTGTGATTACATCCGTCTATTGCCCATACATGACAGAAACTGTCAATTGTCCAACAAGCAAGTGGACTACTAAAACTGTTTTAACTAGTTATATTTGAAACGATCATGAATATTTTCCATAAAATGTGTGAGTAAATCATCCTGCATTATTTTTAAAAAGCAAATTAGAAATAAGCTCTGGATAAAAATGCATCTATCGTATGTCAATAAAGATACAAATTTCATTGTCCAGTGGTCAAGTGTTTATGAGATATGTTGCCTTGCACTTACAATCCAGTTCCCTGTGGTGGTACACATTTGTTGTTCATACGTACGGACATCATATGATCAAAGCCATGCATTATCAGGTCGATGCATGTATTGTGCTCTGCTTAAGTATAATGGATGGATACACTGAATGTCTGCCATATACCAGTCAGTCATAATATTAAAATCACTGACAGGTGAAGTAAATAACATTGATTATCTCATTACAATGGCACATGTCAAGGGGTGGGATATATGAAGCAGCAAGTGAACTATCAATTCTTGAAGTTGATGTATTGAAAGCAGGAAAAATGGGCAAGCATAAGAACCTGAGTGACTCTGACCGGTCAGAATGCCCATATGGACCCCTGTCCACCATCAAAAGCATGTACAATGAGCATATGAGCATCAGAACTGGACCATGGAAGAAGGTGGCTTGGTCACAAAGGAGACCCCCAAAATATTCGGCAGATAGTTTAGTTGTTCTACCTGATCAATGTATAGTTACATTTAATGTTGTGAAATGATCACGAAACAGTTCCGATTATCACTTAGGCTATAGCAGCTAAAAAGAATCATTCTCTCTCTCTAGTTACTCTCTTCAAACTATCAACAATTACATATTTTTAAAAAAATCTCTGTGAAAGATAATGCATGGAAAATAATCTTGTGAGGCATGGCTTCTTAATTAGCAAGCAGGCAAACTGGATAACTGGAGACAGACAGACCTTCTCTCCATCTTGGCATTAAATAGATTAAAAATTCATTCATATTTTATACTTACATTGTATTTAATAATACAGAATTATTTTATGACCTTGATATTTAGAGGAAAAAAGCATGTTTTTAATATTGCTTCATTAAAATGTATCATGCAGTGTTTGCAAATGTAAAATTTTGGCAATCATAGTCGTGATTTTGGACTTGGTTTGGGATTGTTGGATTTTATGATTTGGACTCAGACTGGTTTTATTGACCATTAGACAATTTTTTCCCCCAGACAGGTTTCAAAGCAAAAAAAAATTGCAGTGAAAGCCATGTTGAATAGTTGTTGAGTCTCACGACAAGGTTTTGAATATCTGAATAATGCTGAAATATTTTATCTTTTTAACATCGTTCCTCAGTGCTCATAGTGCATTGTGTTCGCATACTTTCCTCTGACGTTCATCCAGTAAGGTTCACTGGGAAAATCATTCTATTACTGTACAATGAAGTCAGTGCCGAATTGGAGGTTTGTCATCAATGATGCAATGAAATAATTTCACGATCCACATCTAAAGCAAGCATGAGAATTATGAAAAAGCTGTTTTCTCTCTTCTGAGCATTACGAAACATTTTGCCAAAATGGAGGAAAGTTGTTAGGGCTTATTCAAACATTTATCATGCATAGGGAAGTTGTCATGGCTTCTATTCCTAGCTGTGCTGCTACCAGGCCCTGTGTATGAGTTATGGTAAGCCAGAAGTACATATTATGATAAAGTGGAATAATGGCATGCCAAACATTCATATGATATATTTCTACTCTCTGGTACCGGCAGCACTGAAGCAATCAATCAGTGCTAGGAATGAAAGATTAGCCCTACCCTGGAATGAGGAAGTACTCTGGGAAGTCTTGTTTGTATTTCTTCTCTCTGTTTCCATGAGAATTTGGAAAGCTTTCCCTGTAGAAGAGGAAAAAGAAGTCAGAGTTGGCTGTGAGTACACTGAGGCAGGAAATTAACTAAGGTTGGTTTAAAAACCGCAGATTTTATTGTCAGCATAAGAAGTATCCATCCATCATCTGTAGCCGCTTATCCTGTACAGGGTCGCAGACAAGTTGGAGTCTATCCTACAGTAGCTGACTATGGGCAAGAGGCAGGGTACACCCTGGACAAGTTGCCAGGTCATTGCAGGGCTGACACATTGAGAAAAACAACCATTCACACCTACGGTCAATTTGGAGCCACCAATTAGCCTAACCTGCATGTCTTTGGGGGAAACTGGAGTACCTGGAGGAAACCCATATAGACATGGGGAGAACATGCAAATTCCACACAGAAAGGCCCCCGTCAGCCACTAGGCTCAAACCCAGGACCTTCTTGCTGTGAGGCAATAGTGCTAACCACTACACCACCGTGCCACCCCAGCATAAGAAGTATGAATTATTATTATTATTATTATTATTATTATTATTATTATCTTAAAATGCAAATAAATAAATAAAAGTTTATTAACGGGTTTATTTTAGTTGATTTTAGTGCTGGACTCCATAGAGCCAGCACAAAATAAATAATTAAATAATTCTATTAACACCAGGTTTAAAACATTATGTGTAATGCAACGAGCTTTCGTTTATGCTAATTAGACCAAATATCAAGAGCACATGGCATTTCTGCAGCACTACAGCTCTGTCCTTTGGCTCACTTTGCACCTCATGGCTCAGTTTAGCAACTCATGCCTTGGAAAAAAAAATGTCACAACCAAAAATACACAACATATTTATTTCTCTTCCTGCAGTTGGTTGATTCAGAGTCAAATTGCTTTCTCACTACAGTCAAACTGTGCCGAAGTTCCCTTGGAAGTGGACCAATACCACCACACTCAGACATTTGTTTTGGTCCACGTCTCAGTATGATCTGTCTAAATGCTGCATATGTGAAAGCACCCTTAGAAAAAAAAGGCATCTGGCCTTTTCACCCCAGATAAACTATGGATACATGGTGAAAAATGCATACAATTCTGTCTCCACTTCACATGGACACACACACAC
>JANZLB010000004.1:37645217-37656475 GCA_026167865.1 Notarius quadriscutis | reverse complement strand
GGGGGAAACCGGAGCACCCGGAGGAAACCCACGCGGACACGGGGAGAACATGCAAACTCCACACAGAAAGGCCCCCCGTTGGCCGCTGGGCTTGAATCCGGACCTTCTTGCTGTGAGGTGATACTGCTAAGCACTACACCACCGTGCTGCCCCTTAAAGAAAATATCTTGCAAATAAACAAATTGAGCTAAGTCTGTCTTTGTCTGTCCTTTATTTAAAAAAAAGAGCTACATGTTGAATTTGTTCTTCACGATATCACAAAAGTGATGAAAATAGACGGGACTATTTTTTTTTTTTTTTTTTTTGTATGTGTGTCAGGGAGGCTGCCATAACGCCATCATGCATGATGTCATTTTCTGCGAGCACAGCGAAGGTGTACAAGTGTATGCTATACTAGACTATAGTGTAATATTATGGTCTAGCGTGACTTCTTGGTCAATTTGTTTGGATTTCTCCACAAAAATTATGGCAATGTAGTATTCGAAAAGAAATCAAAATAAGGTAGTGGCTAGCTTATTGCCTTTTTTTTTAATATACAGTATATATAATTACCTGCTTATCTTGCATCCATTTGATGCATGACACGGTATGCTGTCGGCGTTTTGTGGTGAAACAAAGTCAGGATCACGTCTGGCTTCAGTTGTCGTTTCTGCCTCGTGTCTCGCTTCTTCCCAGTGTTCCTCCCCCCAGACAAGTCCTCCACAAAACAATCTTCTATAAAATGCTCGCTGAACAATTGGCTGTTTTTTCCCGGAGTGGAGTTTTCTCGCTTTACTTGATGAAGCCACTCAGCCAAACATCTTGGATCCATGACAGAATGAAGAAGACGTGCGAAATCCTACGTCATGCAGCACCGAATATATCCATGCATCTGGCTAATCCAGTCTGGCCGCACCTGGGGAAATTGCCCAACAGACTGATGTTACAACTTTAATATGTTGTGTTTTTAAGCTCAAGTCCATGTAATTTTTTTTTTCTTCTTCTCGAACATCTTGTATTAATATAGAATGATGACATTTCTTAACCCCGTAATTTCAAATTTTCAAAATAATCGCTTTGAAAGGGTTAATTTTAAGAGTATATAGACTAGTGTGCTTTGGCTATAGTACCTATAATAGCTATTTAAATGCACTATTAGAGTTCAGAATTACAAATAAAATAAGAAAGGGTTTCACAGGATCTTTGAATTGTTGGTTAATGAATGATTGTAGCTTTCTAAAGCATTTTAGAAAACCTTTTATGTTGGTTCTCCATGCTAACTTTTTTTCAAAATACAGACTAAAGAATCCTTTAAGGTGTAAAATGAAGGGGCTTTTGTTTTTCTATCCCATGATGGCTAATAATTTACTGCCACCATTATGGAACCATTTTGTCCCCGACTTGCACGTGTTCCTCTTCTCTCGTTTACACGGTGAAATTACATCGTTCTGTCTTTATCGCACAGCACCCTAATCAAATCATGTACATTGTGTACATGATGGTGGTGCACATCATGTCTCTTTATGTAAGTTTAATAAACGGAGTTGGCAGTGAAGCCGTCGCTGATGTTTTGCCTTGCCTCTCTCCGCAGGAAGCTGCACAGCGGAATGAAGACCTACGGCTGTGAGCTGTGCGGCAAGCGCTTCCTAGACAGCCTACGCCTGAGGATGCACTTGCTGTCTCACTCAGGTAACACTCACCCGCTCGCGTCCGTAGGGGCCTGCCTGCCTCCCCGTCTGTACATCCACAGCTAAATATAGCTCAGCCCGTCTGAAAACAGAGCTGGAAATAGCACATCACCACAAGAGGCTCGTTTTTGCATGGATGCCACAAAAGAAGGACTGTACATAAACAGTGGGGAGAGTTAGACTCGGCTAGATCCAAGCTCATTTGCATTCCTGGTATGTGTGTGGGATTCATTCATGCGTCATGCATTCATGCAG
The DNA here is from genome assembly GCA_026167865.1 of Notarius quadriscutis. Classification (NCBI taxonomy): domain Eukaryota; kingdom Metazoa; phylum Chordata; class Actinopteri; order Siluriformes; family Ariidae; genus Notarius; species Notarius quadriscutis. The sequence goes on along the minus strand of JANZLB010000004.1, from coordinate 37,654,553 downwards.
TATAGGATGCTGGAAATGGCTACTGAGGAGTGTGCCAGCAGCAGTGTGATAGCAGCTAGCCTAACAGTCATGTAATCCAATGCACACACGCAGGCTATTGATTGAGGTAACCTGCCTATATCATGGGGGAGCTTATTTGCACTGCTGTTTTTTTTTTTTTTTATAGGAGAGTAAAGTCCTCTCCTGAAGTCCGAAAGGAACCTGGTTTATATAGTCTGTAAACGCTGTGGGATTCCTCTCTACTATGGGATCTTCCCTTACTGCAGCCAGATCTCCAGGCCACAGAAGAAGAGTAAAGGTCCACATTGAACCCCTCGAACATGAGATAATAAGTACCACATTAATCAAGTAATTGATTTTGGAATGGTAATTAGGGATGTAGATGAGATCAGACTTGTTAGGAAAACTACATAGGCCCACGTTGTCCCTATTAAACAAGAGCTAATGCCACCTCACTCCATAACAATCCAATATTTCTGAAGTCAATATCTTAATATAGAGAAAGAGAATTGACTTTTTGCATGAATGTTTGAAAACCATGTCGAATGGGGAGATGAATGGCCTTTCACACTGGGCCATCCAATTCAATTCGTACACAACCCAGCACGAGGAATGCCGCTGGAAGGAAACATCTAATGTTTATTTTAGCTGCTGCTCAAATCCCAAGATGCGTGTTCAATACCCGACTCTGTGGAGATATTGTACGACCATTGCACTCATGATGGCTACCCATCGTGCATGTGCTTCGTGCTGACATTTATGAGCGATTCTCTAATAAAGACAAGGAAGGAGTGTTTTGAATTTCATCCACTGTTCCATGCTGACCCACAGTCACTGTGCTCTTACGCACACAGAAGTATACTTTGGCATTATGTTGAGAGTTTTTGAAGCTGGATGGGAAGTAGGATTGCGCAGTTTGGATTTAAAAATGCAAGACGAGCTCGAGTTCTGCAGAACCACTGAAGTAACAAAGTGATTATTTTTAAGTAATTTATGGCCATGAATTAATAAATTGAGACCACAAGTTTCGAATTTTGGGATCTGTTTTGTGGCCACAGAGTCATATGGGAAAGTATGACGGTCACAACTTGCATCATGGACCCAAGTCACACAATTCATGGCCATGACTTTGTATTGGAGCCATATCATAGTAATTTGAGGCCTTGAAATATTATCTCATGGTCTCAATGTTTTATCTTGTGGCCATGAGATACTTAGTTTGTGGCCTCTAAATATTATCTTGTGGCATTGAAAGTTTAACTTGTGGACTCAATACATTTATCTCATGGCCTCAAACTATTATCCTGTCCTCAGTATGTTGTATTTTGGCCTCGATATGTTGTCTTGTGGCCATGAGATACCTAGCTCATGGCCTGTAAATATTATCGTGTGTCCTCAGTATATTGTCTCATGGCCTCAATGGGTTGTCTTGTGCCCAAAATGTATTGTCTAATGGACTAAATGCATTATCTCATGGCCATGAGGTACTTACTTTGTGGCTTCAATATATTATCTCATGGCCTCAAACTATTATCCTGTCCTCAGTATGTTGTATCTTGGCCTCAATATGTTGTCTTGTGGCCATGAGATACCTAGCTCATGGCCTCTAAATATTAGTGTGTCCTCAGTATATTGCTTCATGGCCTCAATGGGTTATCTTGTGCCCAAAATATATTGTCTAATGGACTAAATGCATTATCTCATGGCCATGAGATACCTGGATTGAGGATTTGAAATATTATCTAGTGGGCTTGAAATGTTGTCTTGTATCATAAATATGTCATCATAGGAACTTGGTATATTAATTAGTGGCTATGCCACCTCAGTGGCTCCACCTCCAACAGTCTTTTTTTTTTTTTTATATAACACACACACACACACACACAGTTGCGATCAGAAGTTTACATACACTCCTCATGGACATGAATGTCATGGTAATATTGGGCTTTCAATAATTTCGTTGAACTGTTCTTTTTCTAGGGAAGAGTGATTGCATAATGGAACATGCAGGCTGAAAAGCCTGTTTCGTAGCCTGGCTAGGGAAACTTGTCCTTAGTTTTAACTGCAGACAGAAACTTGATGTCCACTTTAGCACCCAAAGCAGGTGTCTGGTCCTCTCTCTGTCTGTCTGTCTGTCAGTCACCAGGTGGTTATCCATGCTCCTCACGCTCTGTTCTCTCAATAAGACAGGGTGTGAGGATGCTCCAGATGTAGGACCAACAAAGTATTTCAGCTGACTGAACCAAGCACTACAGTAGCAGATATTATATATCTGTTATATATATATAATACAGTAGCAGATTGTAGCAATAAATGTATGAAAACATTAACCATAGAGACTTCTGGAGCAGATCCCCTTTGTGGCCAATCACACATGTTTACGTACTAAATTAATTAATAAAGCCAGGCCTTCAAAAATTTTACTTGAATCCCCTGGACAAGATGCTTGGAAGGTCACGTTTGACGGTCATATTTGGGAGTGAAGTTTCCAAATGACAGAGAAAAGTTCTAAACTAGGGATTTACAGTACAAGTGTTGGTCAGTGTCCGTGCACTTTTATTGAGAGAGTCCTGGGTATGACTTGAAACTGCAACTGGTGGTGAGTCTCAGGTCCAAGAGGGCTTGAGTATTGGGGAAAGTGGAGTTACCCCTCAATCACCATTGCTCCCAGGTCCGCTCTGACCCCAGAGTGTTAGCACCTGCTTGGGTTCCAGCTATGGGTTAAATAGTACATCACCAGTAAGGCGCTGGCAGCAGGGCGCTTTTCGGTGCAGTGTGGCAGATGAACCCAACAGGGTCAATGGCACACCACCAGATGGCATGCGGAGGAACCACTCAAATGGCCAACGGATGGCATCACTCGGCAAGTCAGTTGTCACTGCGGGTCAACTTCCATACCCATCAGGTCTGTGGCACTTTTTTTTTTTGTGTGCACCACTTGGCATCAGGTCTGGAGGTCCAGAGAGACAACACGATGGGGGCACGACATCGTTTGTTTTACCTTACTGTGCAAGGCGCTTTGTTAGGAGAGGAGAATAGCATGCGGGAGCTCACGAGGCCAGATATTCTGTGGTGACTCGGCTGGGCTGTTCACGTCACCAGTGCAGGCGACTCTGTCACTCTGGTGCAGACCTTGTAGTCCATCTGCATTTCTGCGCATCCCAATGAAGCAGTCATCATCACTAGTGATGGACAGCTGCCGACGACTTTTATTGAGAGGAACACAATTTTAATGGAACGTCATTAAGGTACACTGTTCTACCTGAGGTTATATTTTGATTGTATGTGAAACAAAATATACCTCTACAGTACTTTCTTTTCTATACAGGGCTTGCCACTAAATTGGTACTTCAGGGGAGGTTGGAAATCTAACGGCATGCCAAGAATTCTGATGGTAATAATGATAATGACACCTTTGTTTGAAGAACTAATTCTGGAAGATGTTCACCAAGGGAGCAGAAACAACCAGTCTTCCTCAACAGTTGTAATAACTGAGCATTCCAGGCATCATATTTTTAGTGCATCAAAAATAAACCAGAGTTTGACAATTGCCTGCTGGTTGACGTGCAACACTGGCCTGTTTTTGTTTGTTTGCAGCACTGAGGCTCTTGAGAACTTCGTTCTCGTGTAAAGCTCAAGCTTTTCAGTTGAAGCACTTTTATAGACGGAGAGGTGGCAGAGGAGCAGATATGGAGCAGAGCGCTTTGATTTCTTTTTTCTCCATTGCAAACTTTTGTTTTTATCCTTCCTGTTTTGAGCAGTTTGATTTTTATCAGTGACAACAGGCAAGTGGCTTAGCCTCCCTCGTTCACACTTTTAGCTTCAGAAACCCTGGGAAGTTGAAGAGGCACGATATTAGCCATGCAGTGTGTATTGTGGTGTACCATTTCAGTCATCCCTGATCACCCTCCTCTCTCCTCCTCTGACTCTCAGCTCAGCTGGGGCATGTTGACTGTGTTTGTTTTATTGAAGACTTGGCAGGGCGCAATTTTGGTCTGTCTGGCACTGCCGAGGGTACAGTATGTACAGTAAATCTTGTGCCAGTTTTTTTTTTTTTTTCCCCCGCCAGCAGTGTTTTTCCCTCCCCCCGATTGTTGTCCAACAGTAGTGGTTATGGTGTCGATTCAGAGACTTGCGTGTGTTTGGTGTTTTGCACGAAGGAAGGATTGTGTTGGGCGATGTCTCACACAGCAAGCAGGAAGCCTTGGGTGGGGAGCAAGCAACTCTGAGGATCTGATAATGGAATGGCCTGTGCTCATGTTTTCTCCTGAGTTTAAGGTCAACATGGTCCAGAAGCTTCAGGGTTGGTGCTAAGAGCATGCAGCAATGAGAAAAAAAAAAAATTGTGACTCAGCCATTTGGAGTGTTGCTAGGCTATTAGTGTTATATGAGCTCCCCTTGTGACTTCAAAGAGCGTAGTGGAAGACTTGGGTCACATCAGCTTGGCCAAGAGATATATTTAGGTCCGCATCTCTTTTCCCCCCCCCCATTTTCCTGGAGACAAGAGGTATGACTTGACGGAAGGGTTTCAGCCATGGAACTCACCATGATTTGCTCTCTGAGGTATTTTGTTTTCCCTTCTTGAACTTGAAAGCCTTCATCTTGACCTGTTCATTGCCACAGTCTCACTTCTGCCCTTCCTAAACAATTCTCCAGACAAACAAGTCAAAGTGAAACAATTGGTGCCTGACACCAACAAAGCATAATGGTCCTGTTGCCTCATCGCTCACATTTGTGCAGACGAGACGGGATGGATTGAACCATCCAGACCCAGATGTAGACACACGTGCAGACACGCTCTCATGAGGCCGCGTGAACACTCTCATTAGCAGGCCAGAGTGTCTGGCCCAGGCTGATTAAGTCTGTATGCTATTCTCTTGAGGGGCCCAGCCGGTGGACCTCACTTGACTTCATTAGCTCAGAAGGCTGATTTTGGGCCTCAGACAGCAGGGCCCATCCACACCACTGTCCACCTTTCCTAGTTTAGACCTGTAGCAGTGACCTCTTGGGGAGGCTGATTTTCAACTTTCCTTTTTACATTTTGCCAAGTTTTCTACCAAGATACTGTATAGTTTAAGCCTTTAAACTGGCTGGATCACTGGCTAGGTCTAACCGATCACGTGATTGATTGTCCCCCAACCTAAAAGGGCTAAAACCAACACCAAAATGTTCTTCCTAGACACATGACAGAAATCTTGCATCATTTTGGTAGAGCCTTTCATCCAGAGTCAGAGATTCTGGAAGATTCTGAGTCATGGCCAGAGCTGCCATAATGTCCAGAGAACCGGTCATTAGTTTAAAACCTTAACTAGTGCATGATTGTGTCCCAGGAACTGCCCAAGATTGGCTTGCATCAAAATGATCAATAGGGCAGTGAGCGAGGCTATTCACACCACCCCAAACAGTCATGTTGTCTTGGACTATGGGAGAATGAATAGCTTGTGGTACTATTAGGATTCAAACCCTCAATCTCCTGATAATGAGCAAACACTTAAGGCCCCATCAGAGGTAGTTCTGAAAAGGTCCTGTGGTGCACTCCTTTTTGGGCACTGACTCTTGGCCTTCTGTTTGTGAATTTGTGTGTTTCTTTGCTGCTGACTTTGGGTAGAATGATGGTCGCTCGGTAGTTGTGAAGAAGGTTGTCTGTTCAAATCTCAGGATTGGCCAGAGAGCTATTGTAGGACTTCCTTAACAAGAGCCTCAGTTCTGTGCTTGAACTGGATTGGTCTCGCTTGAGAGTTCCTTTGGATAAAAGTGTCTGCATGACAGAATAAATGTAAATGATAGGGAGTGTATTAGCATTGGTTTTATTTTAGTTATAACTGTACTGTTGTGCCTGTGGACTCTCCTTTACTGCCATTATTGGTGTCTTGTAAAACATTCTGCACTTCGGCTCTCTGGTTCGTCTGGTGGCATATCTACAAAACTCCCTGGTTTATGCTTCATGTTAGCAAAGCAGTATTAAGTCCCTGAAATAATATTAGCTCGCTATGCACCTGACTGACACCTGCTGCTTGGGTGAGAGAAAGGAGGGGGTTGGGTATACATTTAGGACTTTGAAAAATGCGAGGCATGTGTGGAGTGCAGGGACCAAGTGAAAGGAATAAAGAGAATTTTCCTCAGTTTCTGTGTCCCTGCCTTGCTATTCTTGCTGTCTCCTTCTTGCACAGCCTCTTTCTCTCTGTTTCTCTCTTACTGTCAGAACCAGTGAGCGCCGTGCTCCCACAGTCTGGCCGCTTGCCAGATCTTTCCTCAGCGTGATGACATCATCGACTGCCGGCAGGTCTGGATGTTCTGCCAGCATTCCAGAGCGTTTATGATCACTCGCAGATGTGAGGCCAGGAACATACTGTACCCAAACCAGAAATTAATGAAACTTGACTGCCTTCCAAACCACATATTCCAAAATAGAGAGCAGTGCAAGTGGGGTGGGGCGAAAGGACTAGAAGAAAGACCTCTAAAGCAAGCTAGAGGGAAAAAAAAAAAAGGAAAATGCCCCGGCGCTCTGTGCTCTCATGTAAATTCTTTGGAGCAGCTGATAAAGCCCCTGCTCACTCACTCACTCTTGCTCCCCTCCTTCCCCTTTCTCTTTTTTCTCTGAGCATTAGTGGGGGATGACGGGCAGCGTGGATAAATGGCCTGAGCTTCTGTTTGGCCGCATGCCCTAACTTCTCTCTGGTGGTTTAAACCCATAATACTTTCCCCTGACCTGTTGATGTACATTAAACCCCCATTTACAATAACGCCTGAATTATGCAAGGCATAAATCTCCTCCATTATGAGGTCCAGGAGAGGAGAGATGATTAGGTATCCGGCTAATGGTGGTGTAATTTGGCAGCAAGTTTGGCCCTCGTCGAAAAGTTTAAAAGAATTTATTCCCATGGATTTCGGAACGTGAAGCCGCGTTCCCCGTTTGAATACCAGGCTCTAACCGATGTACACAAGCTCACAAGCTGTCTGTTTCCAGTGATGCCTTTGATGTTTGCCATCATTGAGCACATCACTCGCTGTCGACGTTGTATTGCTCCATGCTCTTATCTGCCTTTAATGAACCCTCCAGACTATCCGCCCTGAGCAGAATCTAAAGCAAGTCTCTTTCTAACCCTTCAACACTTCCACAAACATGTTTTTTCTGTTCCTGTGAGTTGTGCTACAGGGTTTTTTTTTTTTTTTTTAAACCTAAATCTCTTCGTGCCTTCCAGAAACCAATAACAACCTTTAGATAGCTCTTCATTAAGAAAACACCTTCTCCAATACTTCGCTCAGGGAGCACTTTTTATTCTTTGTACTTTTCCCTCAATATGTCAAAACAAAGTTCGGCAAAAATGCAAAGCATTGGAATGGATCTTTCCACTTTGGCCTCAATTCATAAACCAAGGCGCAATTTCAGCTAATGATGACACACCAGTAACATGTCTAAACTTAGATCTGATTTCTTGTGGTTTGAGGAGTAGGACCGTAAATATAATCCGGTCTACCTTGCAATATTTTATAACGCTTTATAATCACTTTAAATGTTTTGGGGCTTTTTTTTTTTTCCCCAATTGGTATCATTATTTGCTCTGTTTTTATGATGAATTTCATTCTTGCTTTTCACAAGATCACCTTCATTTCCCATAAGAGGGGGTGTTGTACTCTTATCATGACTCTTTTTTAATATTTGAAGCTTTTTGTTTGTTTATATATTTATTTATTTATCTCTATGGTACTTCGCGTTTCCATTGTGGTATTGTTAACATCTCTGATTAGAGCCATGGAATAAACTGTAGGACCAGCCGTAATACCCTGTAAAAGATCCCGATCTTATTCCTTTGTTGTCGGGTATTGCAGCTTTAAATCCCTTTTGGTTGCTAAGTAGCAAGTGCCCCGGTGGGCTGATTTGGTATTCAGCTCAATGCCGGGTCTTATTTTTGTATGCGAGACAAAGTGTTTTGATGGAGGGTGATTGCAGCAGCGTCTGGAGGCTGTTTGGGAGTTTTATGGTCTGTACAGTACACCGTGTGCCTTCTAAAACAGAACACAGGCAATTGAATTTTGGATTTGCTTCATCATTTTTCTCCTCTGAGCAGCCTCTGTCAAAAAAAAGAAAAAAAAAAAAAGGAGGGAGCGTTGCTGGAAGGGCACGGATTAATTTGTTCTGCTGGAAAATGAGAGCAAGACAGCAGAACACGCATGCACACGCGCATACACACACACACACACACACACACACACACACACGCGCGTACTCTCCACTCGCAGGCTGAGAAATAAAGCAAAAGGCACACAGGCGCGACTCGAAGGAGAAGACATTTGTTCCGTCTGTGCCACTCCTTGCTGAAGGATCGAAACGATGCCCTTGTTCTCAGAATGGTGATTTTTATAAGAAAAGGTTCAAATGAATCAGATGTACAAAAGGTGTTCAGTCAGGCACCTTTTTTGCTTTTTAAAAAAAAAAAAAGAAGGGTCTTTGACATCGGGGCGCTGGAAGAGGTGCTTAAACCCATCCTGTGTCTGACCTTTATTGTTTTATGAGGGTGACAAACAGTGAACGCAGCCATGAAAGTGGTTTTAAACCATATCTCAGTTCAGCTTCGATTACGCAGCAACGTGTTTGATGCCTTTGGCTGACCAGATAGGAGCGAAACCAAGATTCTGTAACTGATTCACAAAGGCGGCTGTCGATTAAACCGAGTGTCCAGAGAGGAATGCTCAGTCTGCCTTTGTTAACCAGTTTTAGGGGTTTTAAGTAACATTAATTAAGGCAGGGTGGTGCAGATTCCTGGTGTTCCTTCTTTTGGCAGGCTCCCTGGAAAAAATGATTTGTTTGTTTATTGGGCTGCCCTTGCATCCAAAGATCCAGGCTTTGATGGCAGCTGTAAGCCAGTGGTTGAGCTGTAGTCGTGTGGTGTGTTGGTGCAGGCATGAGAGGGGGATTTGGAGAGGATGGGGCGGGTGTGAGGAGAGGCTAAATTTAAATTGTAATTGGCTGACTTCCACAAGCTTGCGGGCATTTTAATGAGTCATAATAACTTCATTTAAAACCAGCTGAGCAGAAAATAGATTGGAGAGGAGCCTGTGGCCAGTATGGATTTTTATTTTTTTGGTTTTGTTTTGTTTTTTCTTTAAAGGCCACACTCCTTTCATCAGCAAGGCCAGATCACCCTGGCAGGCGTGATGAGTCGTCGAGTCGGCTGCCACACTGTATAGATTTATCACATCACTTTTCATATCCCAGTGCTTATATAGCCATGTACATCAAATGCTTTTTTTTTTTTTTTCTCTCATCTCATTATCTGTAGCCGCTTTATCCTGTTCTACAGGGTCACAGGCAAGCTGGAGCCTATCCCAGCTGAC
>JANZLB010000004.1:37118949-37130172 GCA_026167865.1 Notarius quadriscutis | reverse complement strand
AAAACAGCTATTATAGAAATGGATTGCTTCGCATCGCCAGTCAAACTCTTATGGTCGTCAAGGAATGTCAAGTTAGCCTGCCCACCACGGGCTTGTTGCTATGGGGAAAACTGACACGGGACCAATTCCTACAAATGGCCTATTAACAAATTCAATTTATAATGGAGTCTGTCTGTCAATCATAACACTACCATCTGTCCAAAGTCTGAACACAAATTTATCTCCAATTTCCAGAGATTTTAGCCCAATTTTTATTAATGGTATTGGTGGCAATTTTCATATCAGCCAGGCCCTGGTAAGAACATTTATCGCTACAAATCAAAAGCCTGCATACCAAATCTTGAAGTCCAACACTTACTTTTGTGTAGTCTTCATAACACAAGGGATGGTACGTCTGAAAGAAAAGAGTGAAGCATGAGTCTGTTGTCTGCACTCATCACCAGACAATGAACATGTGCATCAAATTTCATACCTTTTCATCAACTCTGATGGCGTTCTTCAGGTGCCATTCCTCCTCGTCTTCTTCCCAGTACATCTCAAACTGCTCTTGGCAAATCTCACAAGACTAGAGTGAGACACAGGAGGAGAACGCAATTTAAATGCATTGCTACTTTAAGTACTGAATGGATTAATGCAGCTGCCAGTGGAGCTCATCAATACGACGATATTATATTAAAAAAATTAAACATTTTGACAGCTTGAATGTCAAGTATTGTGATGGAACACTTTAGTCATATGGCCCACACTAAAACTGCACCATTATTGTTTAAATTAAGGATGCACCAATCTGATACCGAGCATAGGTGTCGGCCCAACCGGTCTGAACGAATGAAATTAGAATTGATATATTTTCCGATCCATTGAGTTTTCCAATTATGCATGCTGTAAACAGTGTAATGCTGACGATGCTTTTTTCTTTTCATGTTCAAGCTTAGTATTAGAGCTAAGAAAATAACAGCAAATTACGCATCCTCAAGCAACACCTTTTAAACAACTTACCCCCCTTTTTTTTTTTTTTTTGCAAGTGAACATACATGCTGTAACTAGTGTTGGGTATTTTATACTATAAAACGTGTTCAAGGCTTTACTCTGCATGCTTACTTCATGAACAACATCTGCAGCAGCCTTCACACTCTGGAATTCTCTCTCTTTGGCTGCTTCTTGGTTTTTCTGCACAACCTCTTCATGCACTTTTTCAAAGAACTGGCTCTTTGCCCTCTCTTCAAGATCAGCGATTTCTTCAAATTCAATCCAGTCCTAAACAAACAGCAGTTTGCTTTAAATCATTTGTCAATAAGGTTTGTTACTCCGAGCATGTCTTAAGGAACAAAACCATGCACCGTGTCAGTACAGAAAAAGCACACTGGTGAGCATCTCAGTGACCTTTCCACTACATTGTACAGCTTCTTAAAAATAAGAATGCATTAAGAGCAAAACTTGTGCTTTTTACACTTACCGTGAGACTGTAGTACCACCGCCGGTGCGTGATTTTCCTACTGATGTCCTTCTCTGAGCGGTTTTGTCTGTAGTGCCAATCCAAGTGATCAGCATAAATATCAGTCTGAGACGCAGTAAAGCGCATCCCGCAGGAGTAACACTGGATTCCAGTGTACAGTTTGGTGATGACACTTTCATGTCTCCTGTTAAGTGACAGAACCAAAGCCAGTTTAAAAACTCTGAGATTAAATGTACAAACAAAGACTAAATCAGTAAATACATACTGTTTCATATCCTCTACGATAAAGCCGGTCAAATCAGGAAGGACATCATCGTCATCCTGCTCCTCATCCTCTGGATCCTCTTCTTCTGGTGCACTCTGAGACGGAGTCACAGACGCGGATTCTGAAATAAACATTAAAAAAATATATATATATGTTTACAAAGACAAGACAATTGGAAATCATTTTAGAAATCAGACATTACATGATCTTAGAGTGCACGCAAGTCAATGTTTCAAATAAAAAAATAAAAAATATGGATCTTACCACTGCTCGAGTCCGTTTGTGTTGGTTTGATTATTCCATAATCTATCAGTTTAGCCATCAGATCATTAACATCCATTTGGCCTAGATGAGTCTCAGGCTGTACAAATTGGGACCCTAACATGCAAGAAAACACATAAGTTTTCTTCATGGAAGATCACGTACTTACAAGACCCCAAAACAAAAATGTTCAGAAATCTTACCTGGTGGATTGAAAGGCGCTGGATTTGGTGGTGCAAAGTTCTGAACTGGAGCAGGCATAACAGGCATCTAAAAAAGAGAAGATGACAACAATCAGGTTTCACCACCAGCCTTCCTTCAAAGCCAACCACATTCATCTTTAATCCTATACTTTTAGAATCCAGCTATACTTTTTGGTACTCACAGGCTGAAGGTGGTTTGCAGGAGCAGCCCCAGGAAATGGAGCAACAGGCCTGTATGAATTCTGAAATCCTGAAGGTGTAGGTTCTGGCACATTAAAGGTGGACGCCTGCGAGACGTTTTGCTGCATGTGAAACGGCAGTGGTTGACCATCAAATGCATTAGGTGCTCCCATGTTAAAACTGTGGGGTGGGACACCAGGATTTAACATTGGACCTGGATTCTGAGGCTGATCAATCATCATCTGCCCTTGTGGTCTGAATGAATTTTGCATGTTTGGAGGTCCATGGTATCTTGGCATGCCAGAGGGTTGTCCATCAAATCTCATTGGTGCTGGTTGTACTGGATTGTCAAAGCGCATCATGTTCGACTGATTGCCTGGCCCTTCAAGTCTCCTTGGTCCGTCATAATTTACCATCCCAGAAGGGTACCTCACTGGGCCTTCAAAACCTCCAGGAGGGCCTTGAGGTATATGGGGAGTCTCAAACCTTGAGGGGCCATCAAATCTATTTGGCTGCACTGGACTGTTGTACCGTATAGGTCCTGGGCCATCAAATCTTCCAGGTCCTTGATGTCCCATCGGACCATCAAAACGGCCTGATCCTGGCCCTTCGAATCGGCCATGAGGCTCTGTATACCTCATTGGTCCGTGTGGCACTGACTGGTTATCATATCTTCCAGGCCCTTTCAGCAGTGGGGGTCTTTCAAACCTGTGTTGTCCAGGACCATCATATCGACTGTGCCCCTCAAACCTAGGTGGACCATGAGCACCCAGACCGTCGTATCTCCCTGGACCTGCATTTCCGTCATATCTCCCTGGAGGATGAGGTCTGGATGGACCCTCTGGTCGTGGCTGTCCTATGAGGCCATGTGTTCCTTCAAACTGAGAATGGGAACTCGTATGGCCATCAAATCGTGGTGGAACATTTGCTCCATCATGTCTTGGCATATTTATCTGTATGCTAGGCCCTTCAGAAGCATGAGGCGGTGTTTGGCCAGGAGATTCATTAAGGTTTCGGCCACCTCTCCCTGGTCCTGGTCCAGGCATCATTTCATGCCTTGAAGGACCATCTAAACCTAGTGGAGCGTCATTGTCTGGACCTGTATCAGAATGAACGCTGTTAGGACTCTCGAACCTGGGACTGATATCTCCATCCTCAAGTTGATCCATGTCCATGGATTGTGCTGATCCTTCAAATGGCAAACTTGAAGATTTTCCAGTGTTTCCATCACAACCGACCGGACTCGGGGAATTTCTGAAGGAGTGTCCTGTTCGAGGTGGTGGTCTGTCGTTTCTTCTAGGGTCATCAGGCCCTGAGAATGGCTTAAAGGCTTCACTGCCCTTTTTGAGTGCATCTGAGGTGAATGGATCATCGTGCTCTTGTTGAGGCCTATGATGTTGCACGTTCTCTCTTGATGGTGAGCTCCGATGAAATAGAAGAGCTAGAAAACATAGTTAAACATTAATAAACAAAATTTTCATCCCACTAGTACAGTGATCACTAGTCCTTTTCCTATAGCAGGAAATCCCAACCCTAATCTATCATATCTGCTCCAGATAATCAGACCTCTTGATTATCCAAACCAGTTCTAAAGGTTTAGGGCTAGAACCGAATGCGGGAACCAAAGTTATACCTGCAGGAGCAGGGTTGGTAATCAATGCCCTAGAATGTCAGAGACAGAATATCACTTTCTTACAAGTTGTACAAATAACCATTTCAAGATGTGAAATTATTCAAATCCATTTGGTGTTACTTTAAGAAAACAATGAATTTTTTTTTTTGGCAAAACACCAGTCATTACATATATAGAGGATATTACACGGTGGGGAGAAGATACGAATTTATCTTTGAGTGCTGAATATATTTCATGAATGCAGTGAATGAGCAAAATATTTTTCAACACAAGATAAACTTCATATCTTCAAGCCAACATGCAATTTTCTTTTTATTATATAGACACAAACAAAAACTACGCAAGTTAATCAAAACTAGTGAAGATATTTAAAACACGTTACTCAGGTCCTGGATGTAGTCTGTATGAAAAATATGAGTAGCGCATTTCCCAGTAAAACACGACCGTCTATATAATAAAACCATTATTAGACATACAGCACACTTTTTTTTTTTTTGATGGAATTAAAGCATGTATTCTATTCCCTTCATTCATTTGGTTTGATAGCATGCAATATTATCATATTGCTTGTCCTACGTGTATTATGTCACTCTACCCAATGGAGAATGAGCATTGAATATGGTTTACAATACTGCATGGTTGTCAAGACATGTCGTCACATGTCGGAGCTGATGGGAATATTCAACGAGTTTTCTGCTGCACATGCACAGAAGCATCTCTTTGTTCACCGGCAGTAAACTGTCGCAGCGAATTGAAAATGCCATAAGACACGCATTACGTGTAAAACTCCCGCGCTAGCGAGCGGCTTTTTGGCGTCGGACCGTTTTTATTTTTAGACCTTTAACTTTTTACATGTACATGGGATTGACAGAACACTGAATTACAGTGGATCAGAATCAGCATTGAATACTGATAAGTGACCCCCTGTTCTTAACTTTTTGTAAACTCTATAATTGTTCCATCAAATGCGCATGTATAATAATATTGGCTGGCTTTTTTTTTTTCATGGTATATATCAGATATATTCCATTCAGCTAGCATGATATTGAACGAGTCAAAGAGGAACTGGAAGATAAGATGGAATATATCCGATATACCACTCAACGCCAGCCAATATTATTAATTCACACTTCTCATAAGTAGTGTTCCACATGAATACAGCATAGTACCTGGGCGTTGCAACTGTGTTCTTTTCAGCTTCGATTTGTGCTCCAAATAAGAGAGCTCAGCAACAGACATGTGTCCATGGGGTTTCTTTCTCGTGCACACGCCATCATCATTCGGTCCCTCCCAAGAATCAGAGCGCTGTCTTTCTTCCTGGTACTGAAATACCTGCTTGATTTGATGGGCCACGTTGAGGAATTCTTCCTGGGTTAGCTCTCCATCAGCCAATCGCTGGCTAGCCTAGAAGACAGTATGACATGCAAGATTTGCTACTGGATGACTAATGTGAACTAGTACAAAAAAAAATTACTAAGTAGGGCCTCATTTGCATTAGAAAGCTTTACTATGATATAAAAATGTGACCAGGAAGCACATGACTTGTTTGACAAATGGATGTACATGGGCATCTGGAGACCGTCTGTGATCAGATTTAAGGTTTACTGACATTAGCGAGAAAGCACCCACAACCATCCAGAGGATACAAGGTCATTCAAATTGTTCCAAACAAAACAGTTTTGTCTAATAATCTGGGGAGAAGTGGAGCAAAGCGCATTTCGTGTGTCAGCAGAAAGGAATACTAAAACTAACCAGATGATACAGGACTATGTAAATGTCAAACGTAAAGCTATTTAAGTAGCCTGGGTAATACAAAGATAGAACACAGTTTTGCTAGTAGAGCACTGTTTAAGAGAAAGAAACTTGAAGGTGTCTGTTATACCTTTAGTAAAATCTCTCTCTTGCTGGCGGAATTAAGCACATCTGGAATCTGCAGGTTGGCGTCGACACTCAGACGGTGCGGTTTTGGTGCCCGTGATGTCGGAGATCTCTGATAACTGTTCCACGCTTTATGCCTTTGTGGACCAGGTTTGGCATGCGCGAGATCTGGGTCAGGTTGTTTGAGACTGTAAATTAAAAAGTTACACAAAAACTGGTTTCCTTAAAAACGAACACACATTCCATACAAGTTCATGTCACAAGGAAAAAAAAAAAAAAAAAAGCGTTGGGGCAGGGGGTGCCTATGAAGCTACTTACAGCTTACTTTCTTCCCATCCACTCCTCCATCTCTTGATGTCTTTTGCACTTTTATGCTCTGCAGGGGACACCCTCTGCAGCTGGACATCTCTGTTATCTTCCAGCAGTCTTTTTAACCGCCTTGGCTCGGGAAGGTTCTTCTTTGGTACACTCCGATCCTCCCTGACATTTGCTTGTTGGTGATCATCTTCGTTATGTTTGCTTAACTGCCAAGTCTTTACGGATGATTTCTGAGGTGGAGTGATGCTCCTTGTTCTTCTCTTTGGGGACCGCCTGTCTTTTCTTTTAGGAGAGTGCTGAGACGGAGAACGAGATCTAGACCGAGACCGTTTCCTGATGTTTGCTTTACTGGCTTTAAGATCTTGTTTTTGAAAAGGATCAAATCGGTCATGCTTACTCAAAGACCCATTTACTAGCTTGCCTCTAGAGTTGCTGGATCTCTGCGGCTCAGCGCCTTTGCCAACGTCTTCCCGTTCCTTCCTCTCTGTACTTCTTTTCTTTTCTTTGACTTCCTCTTTCAGATCGGCCTTCTCGTGCATCTGCTTTCGCAACCTTGGATCCTTTTTATTAACATCTAATGTCTTTGGGTGCTCAGGCTCAGAGTCTTTGCTTTTGTGAAGGACTCCTTTGCTTAATGGTGACACTGACTTGGATTTTGCTTTTTCATCAGTTGCAGAGGTATCTTTTTTTGGTATTCTCATTAGTTTACTCGGCCTTTCTGGAGGTACAGGTGCTCTCCTTTCAGGTACATTGACAACAGGTCGTGTGACTTGGCTCTCCTTCCTGAATGGCCCTTGTTCCTTTGGATTTACAGATGAGGCAGGAGCTCTGTTTAATCTGGGATCTCTGTTTGATGGCTTGTCTGCTGGTGGTTGAGACCATGACTTGTGTTGGGTAGGAGCTGGCTGACTCACAGCAGGTGACTCAAACTGGCCTGGAACACTCTGAGGTGGGTGGTTTGTACTGGCCGCCTTGAAGAAAGAAAAATCGTAGATTTAACCGTTTGCACTTTAATTCCCCTTTAAAAATATGCAATGCTTTCTCCACTAGCATGCTGGAAAATACTCCAAAGTACAGAAGTGAACATTCCACGAGTCAACACACAGCTTACCAGTTGCGCTTTTGTTTGTTCAAGTTCAAGCTCTATCTTCTTCTGCTGAAGTTCTAACAACTGTTTTTGCTTAGCAAGCAACTGTTGCCTTATTATTTGTTCCTCTGCCAAGTTCTTCTCACTGACTGTAGGATGAGGAGCTAGCTCTTCAGTCTACACAAAGAGAAAAACATCATAATTAACCCTTTTTCTTACCTACACTGGAGGATTTGAGCACCAAGCTCCTGTTTAATCATTCCACATGCTTACCGGCTTTAAGAATTTGGGGTTGACATGAATGCTGGCGTTCACATTTGGTGGTAAAGGCTTAATAGGCCAAGCAGGATCTACTGCGTTCACACGAACATCTAAAGCATATAGCTTCTTCAAGGGGAAAATTTCATCCCAGGTGGAACGCAATTTGAAAAGACATTTTCTAGTGTTTTCATCCACCTAAAGCAAGGCAGAAGAAAGGAATACTGACACCCATTTCTTTGGCAGATATAGGAAAAAAAAAGATAGAAGACTAACTTCCTAAAATAAATTTTATAGAAATTTGTAAATCTATGACCAAATACCATCACTGGTTAAGAAAATACAGTACAAATTGATACATGAACAACATGAACTCATGGAAGCACTAGATGTTTAATGCTCAGCAACATCATAAGAAGAAATAAGTGGAAAATTAAGTACCTTCTCAAACACACATATAAAGGAAGGGATTAGGTTTTTAGTAAACACTTCAAGGTACTGTCCTCCAACATTCTTCACTATGGAATCCACTAAGTACAAAACAGGAAGCTTCTCAGCAGGAGGCGCCTACAGCGATAGAAAACTCACAAGTTTAGTACACAACATGACAAACGTGCATCTACAGTGTGATATTAGCTTGTATCCTTTGGAGTTAAAGTTGACTCGGGGGGGCGGAGGGGGTCCATATCCCTCCACTGCCCCCTCCCAAAAAAAACCCATGAGAAAAAAAAAAAAAAAACTGATTTCTCCATTTTCTTCCAATTGCGCCAGCCTTTGATTGGGGAAAAAAAATAAAAATTAAAAATCTTGAGGGGGAAAAAAAAAAAAAAAAGACTTGCAAGGGTATATAGTGACTTAAACCACCATACATTTATTCTAAAAACAGGAAGGGGGAGGGAAAAAAAAAAAAAGTGTATTCCACTTCAAAAGGAAAAAAGCTCCAACGATGAATCTTCAGCGCAGGTATTCCAGGGTAAAAACATGCAGGATGTCTTTTTTTTTTTTTTATTATTAGTCATTTGTTAGGGTCACCATTTGAGAAACATTTTTGGAAGTGCTGCTTTTTAAGTAAGAAAGTCTTTTTGTGGGGGGGGAGAAGGATACATGAAGTCTTATTTTATTTTAATATTTTTTGCAATTGACCATATTCACCCTTTGAGACATCAAATGCAAAATTAAACATTGGCTTTAAAAAAAAAAAGAAAAAGAAATCCATTGTAATTTTAACCAAAGGTTGTTTGAAGTTTGTCCTTTAAATTGTAGGGTTTGTCATTTTGTCCCTCTTCCCAAGGCTACATCACTGACAACTTTGTTTTAAAAATAATTAAACAAGTTATGAAGTTACTATGAAAAGACACTGTACCTAGTAAGCACCGTCTGATATTAGAGACCATTTCTCACAAACAAACTCAAAAGAACAGACAGATGTTCCCACAAAAAAATTACACTGGTAAAGAAAGACAAAACCACATTTCATATAGTTTATTGTCACATTTATAGAGCATTTATTAACAATGAAAAATCAAGAGAGAAAAATTACTCAGCAATCTAAACACGCTATGAACCCTTTATTAGTTAGTAAATACAAAAATAGAAATGAGCTCGAATTCACCGACCACCAAATGTTACGACCACAGGACTATGGCATCACAGCGATCATGAGCATGTTGAGGATTATACGGACACTTAGACTGACAGCGGTAGATACAAGTAGTGCAACTTTTATTGGTCTGGACACAGATTAAAAATGAACTTGACTCTCACACGTGCTCATTTCTACCCAGTGTCCTGGTTAACATACCTGCTACTAATACACTGGAACGCATAATCCCCGATCCACCCCATGCCCACTGTCGTTAAGAGAAGACCTGTTGGCTGAGCAAGCTACTCAGTCCGTCATGTAACAAACACGGGTTAGTTTCCTGGCTTTTCTTCGCGGACAATAGAAACAAAGCCAGGAGATTAAAATTAGGCTGTGTCTAATTTTGATGATAGTCATCTTTTCGATGCTAATGTTTCCAAAGCCATGATCATTTCGTATTATTACAGTAACTGATTTTTAATTCATAGACTTAAAAAGTGTTGCCAGAAACCTGTTTAACTGTAAAATAAATTCCATGGACCCTCATTCAGTTTACATGAGGTCCAAGCTGGCTTGTTTTTGAGTTTGGACTGCAAACAGTCTTGTATCAAGATATCAATTTAGTATTTCAGGACACATGATGGAAATTTGTAGAGATCAAAATGAAAAACTGGCAGGGGGAGGAAAAAAAAAAAAAACTTCACATTTCAGATCTGACAGCTGTTTAACTGAGCTACTCAAAAGGTTTGAGAGAGATTGATAGAAAGGTATTATTTTAAAATAAAAGGTACTGTATGTACCTGCACTGAACTACCTGTAATAAAATATTTCTTCTTTGGGTGTAATTTAAATCTATTATATTTACTACAGCCGTACAGATTAATACAGAAACCGGATGTTAAGTTAGTTAAGACACTCTGCGTTATTAAAACTACCTACATGTTCGTTCCATATTTAAAAAAAAAATTTTTTTAGAATCTACAACTTGTATTTGCTCAAATTTGAATCAAAGCTTAGCTAAATAAGCTAGCATCTTAGCATGACGTTAGCCGACATGTACGCGCCAGCAAAAATAAAACAAAATGGACGTCCAAGATCATATCCTGCGACGTAAATAGGTTATAAAATGTCTCAAGGAATTTTTTTTAGTTTTGTTTATTCGTTTAAAGTCGGAGATACAAAACACTGTGGTATTTCTGCGCCGTGTTAAGGCCTCAACACGCTTTAGCTGACTCTGCACATGCGCGTGCTTGTTGTATTCGACGAGAACAATATGGCCGCCATGTACGTGACAAAACAAAAAAAAAAAGCTATTTTCATAAAAACCTTGGCAATTTGTGCTTCAATTATAGCGACGATATCCTCGGAGAACTGCAGGTTTTCTTCAGCGAGGATGGTCAGCATGTTGATGTGCGGTTTGCTGTTGAAAGTCAAGTCTTCCAGAGACGACTGATACTCTCGGCAGGCGTCTTCCCTCGCGGCTTCGGCCGACATCTTCGAGTCGTATCTTGAATCTAAAGCAGTTTCGACCGAATTTCGGATAATATACAACCACAAAATTCGGCACAGTCCATTTACATATTCATCCTTTTCTTTTATTCTTCAAAAGCCGGTTCTGGTACAGTACCGCTCCTAGTTTCCTCTTCAATTTCGGTTCGGTATCAGACACCAGAAAATGTCTGTCCTCTCTCAACGGTTGCCTGCGTCATACAAAATGGTTTGTAACTAACCGACGTCACTGCGTTCTGATTGGCTGTCTTCTTAATCTTCCGGTTTGCGTTTGCAACAAACAGCCACTCCGTGTCACGTCCTCGCAGGCTGCACACGGGCCGCCAGTGAATCACACCTGACCTTTGTTTTTCACCCTGTTTACACACGGACTGCTGATATAAGACGCTTTACAACGAATTAGAATCCGAATCAGAACGCCCTTTACTGTCATTGCACGCTGACAAAATGTGCTGCCTCTTTGAATTACCGTAAAACAAAAACTATACCTCACTCACTCAGTAGACAAGAAGAAACTATTCGTCACATGCACACTTCAAGCACAGTGAAATTCATCCTCTGCATTTAACCCATCTGAAGCAGTGAACACACAC
>JANZLB010000004.1:36221317-36231894 GCA_026167865.1 Notarius quadriscutis | reverse complement strand
TACAGACATCATGTGACAGATCATGTGACACTTTGATTGCACACAGGTGGATCTTAATCAACTAATTATGTGACTTACTGTATGAAGTGAATTGGTTGGACCAGCTCTTATTTAGGGGTTTCATACGAAAGCGGGTGAATACCTATGCACACTCCAGATTTGTTTTTTTCATCTTAATTATTGTTTGTATCACAATAAAACAATAATTTACACCTTTAAAGTGGTAGGCATGTTGTGTAAATCAAATGCTGTTAATGGTCCAAAAATCCATTTTAATTTCAGCGTATAATGCGACAAAACAAGACAAACACCAAGGGGGATGAATACTTTTACAAGACACTGTATTCTTTAAGAAGGGGAAAAAAATTGTAATCATCAGAAAATGTCTCTGGTATACAAGGAATAAATCTCTTCAAGCTATGCCATTAAAGGAAAATAATCAACTTTGTGGCGTTAACGATCCTTTAATCCGCTTCAAGTCTGGCCACATCACACCTCACACCCCAAAATGTTTTATTCCTGGCATGATGATTGGCGCACTGAATTTGTTCCTCTGTTTTGGAGTGAGAACAAGAATCAGCATTCTGTGTTGACACAGGAAGTATACAACCGTAACCACAGTCTCGACTTTCCGCATGCCATCAAGCCTAATGCTTAGTTTTATATAATTTGACCATTAACTTTTCTTAAGACAGTTTTACAAAGTGATCAGATTTCTTGAGCAACTATCATGTCAACATCTTGTATCTTTGCTGTGTTCAGTTCACTGGAAGATCATAGATGTGCAGAGTAATTCCTCCCTTTGCGTTGGCCTCATTCTGATGTAACCCCAATTACCAGAGGTGACAGGAAGTGGGCTGGAGCAGGTTACCGCTTGTTTTTGTTTTTCAGATTGTGTTGAGAGGAGACTTTTTTAAAAAAATATATATATATATATTATTATTTCTTCTTCACTTTTGCTTTAGCTCACTGTACCTTAACTATATAAATGCTGGGAAAGAAATAAATGAATGGGTGCCTTGTGCAAAAGTTTTGGCACCCACAAACTGTACAGGGAGCAAACCTAAATACGACACATTTCTGTACATCTAAAGGTTAAAGGCACCATTACTGAAATTTTTTTGCAGTTGCCTATAGGTCACTACTTAGTAATATCCCCTTTTTGACAGAATTTGCAGCCTTCAAATGTTTTTACAGCCAGTTTTAACAGTTAAAACAGTATGTGTTCTTGCTTTAGGATTCCACCCCCATGCTTTTCTTGCAAGAATGCTTCTAGTTCAGAAATATTCTTTATTTATTTTGCACATACACCATGTTTGAGATCTGTTCATGTATTTTCAATAATATTTAAGTCTGGGATTGTGAAGGTCCCTTCAAAACCCTACTCTTTTAATTGAAGTAGTTGAAGGTTGATGTTCAGATGTGCTTTGGATCACTGTTTTTGTTGTAATATCCCTCCTTTTTTCAGCTTCAGGTTCTTCACTGACTGTTGGAGACTAACTTTCACGATCTGCTGATATTTAGTTGACTGCATGATTCGCTCTTCCTGTACAATATTTCCAGTAACACTGGCAACTTCAGAGCATAACAGAATTACCTCCATACTAAACAGATGGCAAGGCATTCTTCTCTTGAAATGATTTCCTTTTATTTCCCTCCAAACAAACCTTTCATGATTGTTACCAGAGTTTAATCGTCGCTTCATTGGACCACAGCAGGTTATTTCAGAATGCCTCTGGTATATCAATGTGTTGTGTTGGATAGTTTTGTGATGAGATCATAGATAAGCTGTTCTTCTGAAGGCTTGTTCATGCGGCTCATAGTTGTGTAAGCAATGTTCCATAGCAAACCAGTTCCTGCATGTTTTCAGCAATGATGTGACTGTTCTATATGGTGTAAGTCACCAGTCTATTAGTAAGTTTTCTTGGTCTTTCAGATCTGGTTTGGCCTTAACAGTGTTCCTTAACTTAACTTGCCAAAAAAAAAAACACCAGTGGATCATTTGGATTTGCACAGGTGACATTTTATAGTTCCAATTGTGTTAAATTGAACAAATAAGCAGCAACGTCACGTTAAAATGTGAAGAAATGGATCTCGTAGACGTTTCTTCCTTTCAGACAACGTGGTAATGGTTTTCATTTGGAAAAGGCAAGAAAATAGAAGTTCAGCAGGGGTGCCAAAACTTCTATATCCGATTGTATATTGAGGTTGTTCATAAAACACAATAGGCATTGCTTCAACATTTGAGACTTAATTGCTCATTTTCTTCATAACTGGTATTGCTCCCGAGGCACAAGTTGATAAACCAGTTTGTGTACAGTCGATCAAGGTCAAGACTTTGTCATTTCAACTGTATACAGTCGGTACAGTACACAGTTCAAACAAAACAACGTTTCTCCAGGACCATGGTGCGACATTCAACATCACGTTTTGAGGTAGTATATGAAAAGGAAATAAATAAATGCAAACCTTGTGAGTGTGAAAGACATTTTGTAAAGTAATAGTGCGTTATTGTTCACTGTGTGAGTGGTGTGTTCAGCAGAACGTGTGCATCAGTTCAATCCTTCGGAGTTGAGGAGTCTGATGGCATGTGGAAAGAAACTGTTAGATTCTGGCTGTGAAGGCCTGAATGCTTCGGTACCTTTTTCCAGATGGCAGGAGGGTAAAGAGATTGTCTGAGGGGTGCGTGGGGTCATCCACAATGCTAGTAGCTTTCCAGATGCAACATCTGGTGTAAATGTCCATGACGGAGGGAAGAAAGGCTCCAGTGATGGTCTCAACTTTCCTCACTATCCATAGTTTCACTTGTGCAGGATTTCTAGAAAATTGTTGAATAAACAAACTTCTGACTGTTTTATGCATATGTGTGAAACAGCAATAGAAAAAAAAAAAAAAGAGTATCTACAATCTCTCTCTCTCTCTCTCTCTCTCTCTCTCTCTCACACACACACTCTCACTCACTCTGTTTCTCATCCCTCTTCCTCTGCTCTGTGGTATAAATACTGAGAGTGAACAAACAGCAACAGCGTAGGCTGTCTTACTTTCATCTGTAACACAGCAATGTTGCGCTGCTTCTTTTCTAATCTTTAATCTCGGGGAATATTACAGACTAACAAATGGCTCCTCTTTTCTGGATGATCCTGACACTGTGTCCATTTGTGGCTCATTCACAAAGTGGAGATGATCGTAAGAGTTTCTTCATGTTTTTCAACATGATTTTTCATGTTGTACTTTGCAACTGGTCCTTTATGTTTTTATATTTAATCTGAATTTACTAGAAAGGTTTTAATCAGATTCATTATTATTATTATTATTATTATTATTGTTGTTGTTGTTGTTGTTGTTGTTTTTCTTTAAGGACTGAATAGTAAATAGATATGAAACTGCATGATGGTACTTGCAGTTGGCGAGTCCACTCTGTCCAGTTCCCACCAAAACTGGGAATGTTTTAAAATGTAATAATATGTAATAATTTTACATTACATTACAATAAAATGTAAAACTTTACATTTTATCTTGTAAAGTGTCAAAACTTGCGCAATCTGTATTTCCTTATCTGTTTAATCCACATGTCCTGATACAGAAGAGTCCATTGACATTGACTGCTGGTCGTTGATGACCTTAAAAGAAAGCAATCTCTTCTGTGTCCTGAATGAGTATGATGTTGACATTTGCGAGAAAGTTGCAACACTTTGGTATGGTGCTGTTTCTGGCATTTCTGTTCATTTTATCTTGTAAAGTGTCAATCTTAAATCGATTTGACTGCATCCTGTTGTTCTGTCTTTAGTCAAGTTCAAGATTCTGTTTGTTACAATGCAACTATGGAAAGTAACAAATTCTCTTTTTGGAATCTGAGTCCTGTATCAAAGCATAAACTGACCATTTACTTAAAAGGAGGGCGACACCAAATACAAACGGTCGAGCTGGTGAAAATGGGTATGTTGTGCCAACTGCTTTATTCGCCAATGTTTGAGTCACTGATTCTGTGATTTCACTGATGTGATTTCTTTACACAGTTGTCTTGTTTGTGCTTTGCAGTTAAAATCACAACTCCCGAGATTGAAAATGCAACGTATAAGCTTGATGAAGCAGTTATATACATAAACTACACGCATGACTACGTCATAGACCCCGAGTTTGAAGTGGAATTCTGGGGAGACCCTTCCAATGTTAAAAGGGTGACCTTATATTTGTGATCTTTACCTTAGATCCATAACTCCATACAGCAAATGCAAGTAGTATCAAAATTTTACGATAACGTACTCTTTGTGACAGATGAGGGTGACATACAAACAAATTACTATAGGGGGAGACCAGCTGAGAGACAGCGAGATATACAAAGTACGGGTCCGAGCCAAACCTGTGTCTTATTTTGGTGGGAACTGGACAGAGTGGAGCACGGTGGCGAGCTTCAAAGTGAAGGGTAAGGGTTAATACATGCACACTATTGCAATCAGTTGCAGGTAAAAGTTCAAGCCTAATTCTCTGTGGCTTATTATTTCAGTCCCAGATCAGTAACCTCATGAAAGAGGCATCTTATCTTTAAGGCAAGGAATAAAACACTTGGGCGAATTCTGTTATACGAAAATAATCAACGATGAGGTGAAGAAATGGAGTTACTC
This sequence comes from Notarius quadriscutis, assembly GCA_026167865.1. Taxonomy (NCBI): domain Eukaryota; kingdom Metazoa; phylum Chordata; class Actinopteri; order Siluriformes; family Ariidae; genus Notarius; species Notarius quadriscutis. The sequence goes on along the minus strand of JANZLB010000004.1, from coordinate 36,227,272 downwards.
TTACCACAACAAAGCTCATTATTTTCCTATAACAGGGTGTCCTTTATAGTGCTTTATTCTCCCTATACCACAACGATTTTCCAAAGATTGCATTTCTTTATTAAAGAATGAAACATCGCCTGATTTTTTTTTAAAAATCCAGTTATAGTTTTGTTTAATGTTGCGGAATGTCCACAAAGCAAGTTATTTCCTGTTATCACTTCCATTATAGAAACTATAAACAGCTGTTCCATCACCAGCCTGTCGATCTCTCTTTCAGTTAATAATACAATAAAATACAGTTTGTCAGTTTGTTTGAAACCACAAACTGCTCTGTCCTGAAGATTCTTTTTCCAGTGTAAAAGGAATAAAAACTGCTCACTGAAACTTTGTGGCGCTTCCTCCATATAAGCACCTGTGTAAGACATTAATATAGAAATGAGTTTATTAGAATGTGCAACCAAGAATAATAATAAATATAATACACGTACCATTACATCTATCCATCCATTCATCCATTATCTATACCACTTATCCGTCAGAGTCGCTAGGGAAGCTGGAGCCAATCCCAGTTCTCTGCGGGTGAGAAGTGGGGTACACCCTGGGCAAGTCAGCGATCTAATGCAGGGCTAACACAGCAATGAACAACCATTCACAACTATGGGCAATTGAGAGTAGCCAGTTGACCTCATCTGCATGTCTTTGGACTGTGGGAGGAAACCTACGCAGGCATGAGGAGAACATGCAAACTCCACACAGAGGAGGCCCCAGTTGGCTGCAAGGTTCCAACCCAGAGCCTTCTTGCTGTGAGGTGACCGTACTAACCACTGCACCATCGTGCTGCCCCATATACAACCCCGAACCAGAAAACATTGGGACGGTGTGGAAAAGGCAAATAAAAAAAGAAAGCAGTTCTTTTGAAATGTACTTTGACTTGTATTTCATTGAAGACAGGATGAACCCAGTATATTTCATGTTTTGTCTGGTCAACTTCATTTCATTTGTTAATATACGTCCGTTCAGCAGCACAGTGGTGTAGTGGTTAGCGCTGTCACCTCACAGCACGAAGGTTCTGGGTTCGAGCCCAGCAGCCGGCGAGGGCCTTTCTGTGTGGAGTTCGCATGTTCTCCCCGTGCCTGCGTGGGTTTCCTCCGGGTGCTCCAGTTTCCCCCACAGTCCGAAGACGTGCAGGTTAGGCTAACTGGTGGCTCTAAATTGACCGTAGATGTGAATGGTTGTTTGTCTCTATGTGTCGGTCCTGCGATGGCATGGCAACTTGTCCAGGGTGTACCTGGCCTCCCGCCCATAGTCAGCTGGGATAGGCTCCAGCTCAGCTGCGACCCTGCACAGGATAAGCGGTTACAGATAATGGATGGATGTACATCCATTCCTTTGAGGCCTGCAACACATTCCAAAAAAGTTGGGACAGGGGACATTTAGGACTAGCAATGCGGTAAAACAATTAAATAATGATGTGATTTGAAAGAGCTGATGTCAACAGGTCATTGTAATTGTGCTTTGGTACAAAATCAGTATCCAGGAAAGACCTAGTCTTTGAGGATCAAAGATGGGCCAAGAATCTCCAGTTTGTCAACAAATGCATGAGAAAATGATTGAAATGTTTAAAAATGATGTTCGTCAAAGAAAGATGTGAAGGGATTTGGACATTTCACCTTCTTTGATGCAAAATATCATTAAGTTATTCAAGAAATCTGGAGGAATTTCAGTGCGTAAAGGGCAAGGGCACAAGCCTAAGCTGAACACCTGTGATCTCCGTTCCTTCAGACGGCACTGTATCAAAGACGGTCATTCATCTATACACATGGGCTCGGGATTACTTTGGCAAACCTTTGTCAAGCACTACAATATGGAGTTGCATCCACAAATGGTAGTTAAAACTTGACTGTGCAAAAAGGAAGCCTGATGTTAACGGTGTACGGAAGCGCCATCAACTTCTCTGGGCAAGGTTTTTTTTTTTTTTCTGATTTGGGGATGTACATTACAGCACAGTGAAATTCTTTTCATATCTTGACAAATCCCAGCTTGTTAGGAATTTGGGGTCAGAGTACAAAGTCCCTGGAGCAGCGTGTGTTAAGGGCCTTGCTCAAGGACCAGCTTGGCAATAGTGGCAGCTTGGCAACCTCCTACCTATGATTTGCTGTTGTTATTGAAAATGAACAACCTTCTGACCAATCAGAATCAAGAATTCGGCAGCATTGTGGTATAAAAACTAAACGTGCACATGCTACATGACTCTGTGAAACTAGTGCATGTTTTCATAAGCTCTTGATTAGATAAGTACAGCATGTTGTCACCTTTAAATACATTTCTGCTGGCTCAGACTGAAGCAGCGTGTGCATTTACCAGGAAGCCAGGAAGAAGAAAAGTCCCTGGCTTATTCAAATGACTTACAATGAAAGCTTTTACTGACTCATTTATATCTTCCTTATCTCTTGAAGCATTACAGCACAGTCTAACCACTTCAGCAAGCTTCCTGTTAATCCTTAGGAGGATTGAAAGACCTTTCTGTTAGGATGTTTCGTATTTTCTTCCTCATTTGGTCTTGCAACACTCACTCAGTGTTTCAAATCCCACAAGCACTTAATGTTTGTATCACGAATGTATTACAGTGAAGCACTTGTAATTCTGAACATAAAATGAGCTATTCAAAAGAGAATTATAAAAATGAAAAGTCAGTGCATACCCATAGAACCAAATGGATAATGCATTTAATTTACAGACGCTGTATGTTAGGTTTCTGAGATGCTTATTCATTATCAAGTAACATACAAAAAAAGTTCGCATCTCACATTATGAATGTAATATGATCACTGTCTCCAACATCTTTCATATCCTTTAATCAGCTTCAGTTCACCTCTGGTGTAATATCTGACTCGTTTTAGCCCACTCACCTGCTCATTTTTCTGAACTCTGCAAATGTCACACGCTACCATTCTTTAAATCAGGTCAGCGGGTTCAGAGAGTTATGACACATCTTCTCCAAATTTTATCTGTTTATGTTTTAGATTGTGGTCTTGCTGCAGAGCCCATATTTCATTTTTATAATTTTGAAATTTGTAGACGGCTCCAGGGTCCCTGGTTCAATCTTGAGCTTGGGTTACTGCCTCTATGGACTTTCACATGTCCAGAAGGATATGAGTCATCCTTGTTCAGGAGGTGTTTCCTCCCAACTACCCAAAACATACTGTTTTTGTAGGTCTGAAAGAGTGTGGGAATGTGTTCGCATGGTGCCCCGTGATGGATCTGCATCCTGTCCGGGGTATATTCCTGTCTCATGCACAGTGCTAAAGAAATTATTAAAGATGAATGGATGACTAATTCTAGAGTTATATTATAGAGAGAGAGTACATTTTTAAAAACCATGGGGATGTAAACTTTTGCACTGAAGTGTGTTGTTGTTATTTGATTTGATCGATTGATTAATATCACTTCTCATCTTCCCCTCGTAAACAATGAAGATAACCGTCCTTCAGAATTTCCTCCGGTTCTGTACATCCTCCTCTGCATTGCTCCCATTGTGTTGGTTGTCATTGGGTTTCTGATCCTACGATGGAAGAAAGAGTGAGTGCATTTTCAACTCAAAGATTGCAAATAATGTTCATAGTGTATTGTTGGCTTGAGTTTGTATGCATTTTGCCTTTCCTAGGATATATGCCTGCCTTTTCCCAGATGTTCCAGAACCAAAGGCCACTCTCGCTCAACTCCAGAGACAAAAGGAGGTAAGTCAAGTTGAGTTTTATCAACAATAAATGTGTATACACAAATTAACTCAAGCTGGAAATCCTAAAAAAAAAAATAAAAAATGTTACAGCACTTACCTGTGAGTTTCAGTCCGGAAATCTTCAAGGACCCCAACATTTATCCTGTGATTTACGCTGAGGAGAAGCAGTTCACCCCTGAGTTTGATGATGATCAGGGTGACATCACAGAACCCGGCGATGATAAGGTTATGGCTTTGAAATGTTCTCATTCCACTTCAATGTGTGAGAAGCAGGATGAAGATGACCAAAGTCTTGACTCGGAGACATCCCAAATGAAAATGAAGTTGCTGGATGGATGTGCATCTGCTGAGGATGTAAACGATAACCCTGGTTGCCAAAGTGTAGTGGCTCTACAAACACATTCTAAAGATGAGACGTATGTCACCATGTCGAGCCTCTATAAAACCCAGTAAGACGAGGACAAATTCGAATTCATCATGGGTAAATCCCTCATCATTAGCTGCTCATTTCATCAGGCTGCTCTTATTCTCATGGTAGACGGTCAGTAATCATCTACCACAAGCCAGATGTCAAATAATCAACAAATGACCAATCAAAGTAAAGTTATGGTTATTATGCATGATTTGCGGGTCTAATAAGCACCTACATAGGCCTACGTTATAGCTGACATCCGACATAAAATGGAAACATGGTTACGGTGTGTGGGCAACTAAGCAACAGGTTCAAACAATCCAGTATCAGTCGCTGCTAATTTCCTCTGAATGTTTCAAAAAACTTGAACTCCAAATGCTTAACAGTGTTGCGGTATGATTTCCTTCGCCGTACATGAGGCTCAGCAAGCCTTTGTAACTACTAATATGAGTCATCAAATTAAGGCACCACTGAAATATATGTGGGTGGATTGCGTGGCAATGACAAGTCTGCGCTGACTTTCTTGTAAGAGAAACTGATCATATGTAAAACCACCAGATTTTCAAGTTGAGCCCATGCAAAGGTTAATTACCATTTAGCCTAGCAACCAATAAACATAGTGAAACAATAGCGATCCTAGAGAAGCTATTATCTATTCTGAATCAAGTAACTCGTAATTAGTTAGCTTTGATAATGGCTATATTTCATTTTCCTGATTTACAAAAACATATTAATCCCTTAAGTAATGTTGCTATGCCTTGTCTGACAGTTGACGACAAATGACTTGAAGAAGTTCCTGACCAAACTGTTTACATGCAGCTTTTTTTTTTTTAAATTAGCTGACATGCTAACATCAATAATGTAGCTGTAATAAAGTAGATTCGATTTGGTTATGCTACGTTTTGCCACATAGCTTGCAATGCTTCGGCTAGTTTGAAAGTAGCTTACCCAAAATTTCATAGTAAGTATTATTCTGATTATCTATAGTGATTCAAGTGTATCATAAAAGTATAAGCATGAAATGTGATACACAGGAAAGGCTGTTAATGCAGAGAATAAGGGAGTGTATTAGTAATGTTTTAATATACCCTCATTGACCTTGTCTTTACCGTTTCCCCTTGGGGGAAACCCAGACGCCATTTTAAAGGCTGTTCCACCACTCTAGTAGCTCAAACGAAGCAAGGGATTGACTCAACATGTATGTAGGCTTCACAGAAAGAAAGCTTTTGAATTTAGGAAGTAAAACAGCACAGAATCGAGTTTCAACCTCAGCTAAATTCTGTCTAATCACATATTATGCTCCAGACTGCATTTTGGATGTAATTCTCTTCAGTGTACGTGTATATAACAAATGTGCCAACTTTGTGACACCTTATGCCCATGAAACTACATTGTAACGCGTCAACTCGGCTACTGTTTGGATTTTGACGTTGAATGGTTTATAGACTTGGGGGGAACGATCGGCTTTTCCAAAAGAACAACAGCAACTCTATGTTCAAATGCTGAAATCAGTTTCATAATCACGATCGCAATATGGCACAAAGTTGCTGTTAACATTTTTTGGAGTTCAGCCCTTCACAGATGTGAGCACTTGATTAATCATCACTGCTGATGACATAAAGTAATACAGCTGCTAGCCTCAGTCACTATGACAATAATTACTGTTGATGCCAGTCAGTATATACCATTTCTTCTCTTTTGTACTCGTGGATGATTAGTTCAGTAAATCAGAGGGGAATGTACTCTCACATAGCTGCACTGATAGCAATAGTTATAATAGCATTATTATGATTTTTTTTAATGTTTTTTTTTTTATTTTTAC
>JANZLB010000004.1:35613279-35624297 GCA_026167865.1 Notarius quadriscutis | reverse complement strand
ATCGAAACAAGCTTGAATGGGAAGTGAATAAAGGTTTTTCTGAACTGGGAGTTATTGTATATATATTATTGTCTAATTATTATAATAATTGTGAGTTATTGCTCATATGAGAGAGAGAGAGAAGATTTTTAGGTGACTGGAATGACAAAAATGTCGGTGGGAGGTGTTGTTTGATATGATTTGTTGCAGCGTGTGACTGCTTGGGAAAAGTTATGTAGGGTAAAGGTTATTAAAAAAAAAAAAAAAGAGAATGTAGCGTGTCGGTTCCTTTTATTGAGGCTTTTGTTTAATGATCTGTTTGGTTTGAAAGTTCCTCTTCTTGTTCCTGTGCTTACTTTGTCTAATGCTCATGAGCCTCAGCTGCCTGTTTGAGCCATGTTAGTGACACTGCATTCGGCGAGGTCATTGACATCAGTGGCGAACCGTTACTATTAGAGCTGGGACTTGAGCTCAGTCAAAACTTAGATTAGATTAGATAAAACTTTATTGACATAGCTAGACACCAAAAAAGCAATAGGGCAAATGATTTTGCAAGGGATTAACATCAGAGTGCCAGCTAGCGCTGTTGTGTGTAGTTGTCGATGTTGGTTTTAAAGGTAACTAAGTAAATTATATAGAGAAATTAATACTTAAGTATAGAGTGAAAAATACTGTAGCGAGCGTGCATGGAAGAAGAGTCTGGAGACAGAAAGAGCAGCGATGTTGTACAGTTTGAAGACAGTGGCACTGATGAAAAGACAGGAGGCTGAACTGAACTGAACTGGAGGTAACAGAGTTGAAGGTGTTGAGATATTCATTGGGAGTGACAAAGTTGGACAGGATTAGAAATGAGTATTTTAGAGGGACAGGACATGTAGGATGGCTTGGAGACAAAGTGAGAGATGCGAGATTGAGATGGTTTGGACACATACAGAGGAGAGATCCAGGATATACAGTGGATATAAAAATTGTACACACCCCGTTAAAATGACAGCTTTTTCTGATGTAAAAAAAAATGAGACCATGATAAATAATTTAAAAACTTTTCCCATCTTTAATGTGACCTATAACCTGTACAATTCAATTGAAAAACAAACAAATCTGTTCGGGGGAAAACATAAAAAATAAACGTACAATAAGCTGGTTGCACGCCCTTAAACTAATACTTTTATTGAAGCACCTTTTGATTTAATTACAGCATTCAGTCTTTGTGGGTCGGAGTCGATCAGCCTGCCACATCTAGACTTGGTAATATTTGCCCACTCTTCCTTGCAAAAGCGCTCCAGATCTGTCCGAATGCGAGGGCGTGTCTTGTGCGCAGCCCTCTTCAGGTCACCCCACAGATTTTCAATTGGATTTAGGTCTGGGCTCTGGCTGGGCCGTTCCAAAACCTGAATTTTCTTCTGGTGAAGCCATTCTTTTGTTGATTTCGATGTATGATTGGGGTCATTGTCGTGCTGAAAGATGAAATTCCTCTTCATCTTCAGCTTTCTAGCAGACACCTGAATGTTCTGGGCCAAAATTGGCTGGTATTTAGAACTGTTCCTAATTCCCTCCACCTTGACTAAAGCCCCTGTTCCAGCTGAGGAAAAACAACCTCAAAACGTGATGCTGCCACCACCATGCTTCACCGTGGGTATGGAGTTCTATTGGTGATGCGCAGTGTTGTTTTTGCACCAAACATACCTTTTGGAATTGTGGCCAAAACGTTCAACCTTGGTTTCATCAGACCAGAACACATTTTCCTACATGCTTTTGTAAGAGTTGATGATTCCCCCCCAAAAAAAAAATTTTAGAAAAGGCTTCCGTTTTGCAACCCTACCCCATAGTCCAGACACATGGAGTATATCGGAGATTGTCACATGTTGTACACAACCAGCAATTCCTGCAGCTCCTTCAGTGTTGCTGTAGGCCTCTCGGCAGCCTCCCTGACCAGTTTGTCTTGTCTTTTCATCAATTTTGGAGGGACGTCCAGTTCTCGGTAACGTCACTGTTGTTCCATATTTTCTCCACTTCGTGATGACCGTCTTCACTGTGCTCCATGGTATATCTAATGCCGTGGAAATGTTTTTGTACCCTTCTCCTGGCTGATACCTTTCAACAATGAGATCCCTCTGATGCTTTGTAAGCTCTCCGTGAACCCTGGCTTTTGCTGGAGGATGCAACTGAGTAAATGTCTGAACTTTATTTGGGGTTAATCAGAGTCATTTTAATTGATGGCAGGTGTGAACCCAAAAAGACTGAATGCTGTAATTAAATCAAAAGGTGCTTCAACAAAATATTAGTTTAAGGGTGTGCACACTTATGCAACCAGCTTATTGTACGTTTTTTTTTTTGTTTGTTTTTTATGTTTTTCCCTCGAAGAGATTTGTTTGTTTTTCAATTGAATTGTACAGGTTAAAGGTCACATTAAAGGTGGGAAAAGTTTTTAAATTATTTATCACGGTCTCATTTTTTTTTTTACACCAGAAAAAACGATCATTTTAACGGGGTGTGTACACTTTTTATATCCACTGCATATATGCTGCATGTTGTTTTGCTCACCAAGGCCAGAAGAATGTTGCTGCTTTCACCCCCTGCTTCTCTGCTGTTATCCAGATCTGTGGGAAGAAGGAGTCAGAAAAAAAAATAGACAGAATTGTGATCACTGTTGAAATACAGTTGTATCTATGCTGTACTATTTTAATCCAATCATAACATTTAGTAATTCTTACACTGCATGGCATTTGTAAATTCTGATGATTATTGATAAAGGGGAGGAGACTGAACTCACAGGTTGCCCACCCCACCAGCGATGATTGAGCTTCTCTCTCCCACGCAGATTGAAGTTCGCATCAAACACTGGGTCGTACATGGAGTTACACACAATGCCATGAGACTCCGGGTACAGCCCCTGAACCAAACCACACAGAAACATCAATGCATTTATTTTTTTTTTTCTGTGAGAATCTTTAAGAGAAAAAGTAACATTAGTGTTTACCGTGGCGAGTGTGTACAGGTTGGGAAATGTTTTCGAAGGGTACACTGGTCTCATATGAGGAGAGCGTGTGCCACATGTTCCTATCAAAAAGCAGAAACCATAAAATAAACCAAATATATTCAACACGAAACAATGTAGTGAATTTCAAAATGTGATGAAAGTTCACATTATGAGGAGAGATAAGGTAAAGAAACGTAGATTGTTTAAAACCCTTCATTATCATGTCGTGAAACAAGCCAACATCAATATTGCCATTGACTTCATCATTTTCTTACACAAAAGGAATTATTTCCATGTTAATAACTATTAGAAATGCTTTATATCTGAACTTATACTTGTTTAAATAAATATTCTAACAGTTAAAAACATAAAAAAAACAAGTGTTGTCAGGCAAAACAAGCCTCATCTGGCAGCACTTATTTTATACCTAGATGTTGATAATGGTAATATTTCTCAATCATCAACTGTCAGGCTATAGCCCTATGAAAATCCATGACCTTGAGTTTGACATTTCAGAGTCATTCAAGGTCAAAGGTCCTGGTGCCAAATGAAAGCCCATATGGCACTTCCTATAAGTTGATAATGGTAAATATCTGTCGACCATCAACCATTTTCAAGTTACAGCCCTCTGAAAATCTGTGACCTTGAGTTTGACCTTTCAAGGTCACTCAAGGTCAAAGATCATGGTGCCAAATGAAAGGTCATATGAGAGTTCCTATATACTCATAATAGTAAACATCTATCTACCGTTTTTGAGTTATAATGGAAAATGTTATTTTGACCGAAAGGTTGACCTTTCCAGTGACCTTGACCTGATTAACCCCAAAATTTAATCAGGTCATCTACGGACCATTGCCCACCTACCCTGAAAATTTTAAGTCAATCGGTGCAACCATCTAAATGCTAGATTGTTAACAGACAGACACACAAACAAACAAACAGACAAACAAACCACACTGATTACAATACCTTGCCCCGCTTACTCTGTCACGGGCGAGGTAATAACCAACAACAGGGAAGAATCTTTAAAATTCAACCAAACTGCTGAAACTTTGAGCTGGTTGAGATACCACTGCTATCTTACAATCTTCATGTCTCCTGTCAGCCTGTAGTTTGTTATAGCTTGCTTAGCTCAGTTTTTAGCAAGAAAACAGCCACAGCAACTCCCGCTAAAGTAGTGCATGATACCACTATGGCTTGTGACATGGCAGATATGTAACCCTTTTTTTATTATTAATAATATGACTGATTAAATACAATCAATAACTCAGTAAAATAACCACGCAGATGTTTGTTTTTGAATGATAGATTTGGTTTAATAATCAAGCCAAAAAGAGGAATGCCACCTTACCTTTACGAGAATGTGCTCTCGCAGTTGCCGGCTTGTGAATTAACAGATCTTTTACACAGCTACTAAAAAAAAAAACATTCACAAGCTTCTAGGGATCTGTAACTTTTAAACTCACACAAAGTGTATGCACTCAGTCCAAAAATGAGATTACAATGTCTAGCTACATGAGTGGAGGCTCTGTAATCCAGTCTTTCACTGTTGTTTAGTATTTGGCATTGACATTCAATTTCTCCTGGTAGGGTCCCCTTTCTTTCTCTTTCCCCTCCTCCAAAAGTAGAACAACATCACAAAATGGCAACCGCAAATCACATTTTGGTGCCTGGATTCCAGTAATTTCTATGAATTATGACGACCCATTTGCTTCTCTTTTCTTTAGTTTTCAGCAATCTGAGCTCAGAGGTTAACGTGTATGTACAAAAAAAAAAGTATGGAATCACTACTCTTGCAGGATGTTCATTCAGCTTTTTTACTTTGTAGAAAAAAAGGAAAAAAACCAATTCACAGATATGACACAAACTAATTTTGTTTAACAACTGAACATTCTGGCTTTGTAAAACATCTCAAACAATTTAAGTTAAACTGTTGGAATTAATGGCATGTTTATTTCCTGATCAAGTAGAGAAAAAAAATATGGAATCACCTTATAATTTGCAATTCTAAAACAAATATTTGCACAAGTCTAAATATGCAAATGAGTCTGCAGTTAAAAGAGAGTGCTTGCAGACCTTAGTGACCTGTTGCACCTGGCTGATTGAAAGGAAGTATGGCCCCAGCAAGAGAGTTGTCAAAATAGACCTAACCCATAACTACGTCATCGCTTGTTTACTGCAATACATTATGGGCGATACCCAGGGTCAGCGCCGCTGTATTGTTTACTTTCACCTTTGTTAAACACTGCACTGTTCTGTCTTACTGGTTTTAACCATGCCTAAAGTGAATTGCTGTGTGCCTAACTGTGTCTCCACAATAAAGGGAACACCTAATTTGAGCTTTTATCAGCTGCCAGTCGAGAAGAAAGAAATGGATAAGTTTAATCCGCATCGAATACCTTCGAAATGGATCAGTGTTTGTAGCTGAAATTTCTCTGGTGGGAAAAAGATGTACTTAAACTGTGACCCAGCAATATTTCCATGGTCTGTGGAATGGCCTTCGGTTATAGGAGATTATAACAATCGACACTGTTCATCATCTGAAACTAACGACATTCCAAAGCCTGTAAAACAAAGAAGCATTCTTTGGCCTTTGCCTCTCAACGTGCCGAAGCACTCAGCAGCCGAACGAGCCTGTCGAACCGATAAAACTCCCAAACCACGAAGGGTTCTTTTTCGGGCGTGTATAATGTTCAGTGTACCTCACTAGCAGCATTTATTGAAGTAAATGCATTTATATTGAACATGACACAGCAGATCAGCGGGTTTCCAAAGGTGTTTTTTTTTTTGGTACTGTTTCCTGATGTCAAGTTTTATTTAACTAATCACTCATTTATAAATGTTTTGATGCTGTTCATCTGGGCCCAGGATCAGGCAGCAATCTTAGACTTAAGTCAACAGTTAATTTTTCATAATAGTTTCCCTTATTGCATCTGTAACTTTCATTGTGCTGGATCAAGATTAAGTACAAGGGTAAGATTTCATTAGAACAAAGCTTCTTAGAAAATGGTAAGGAACAACTGAAGATTAAAAGAAACAAATTTAGACTCAAGTAGACTCTGTCTAGACTCTTACCTTCTCACCAAGCTTGATTTGGATTCCCATTTTCCTGCTGTAAACCCTCGACTTGTTATCCACCTGTTTAAATCACCAATTTCATTGTCTTCCACGACAGAGCACGGCAGAATCGCTCCTCTCACATCGCTCTCATGTAAAATTAATCTGACATCCATCATATTGCTCAACTACCGACTTTGGCTATCACCCACAATGCATTGCGGTAAACAAGTGATGACATCGTTATGCTTGGGGGCTATTAAAACACTGTGTATTGGCAGAAAAAGGAGGAGGTGTGGCATTTGTGCCTGTAAATCTCAGCGACGGAGGCACGGATTCTGTCTTTGTAAGTCAGTGAAGGAGGTGTGGCCTCTGTGACTGTAAGTCTCAGTGAAGGAGGCGTGGCCTCTGTGACTAAGTCTCCATGAAGGAGGCGTGGCCTCTATGCCTGTAAGTCTCAGTGAAGGAGGCGTGGCCTTCGTGCCTGTAAGTCTCAGTGAAGGAGGCGTGGTCTCTGTGACTGTAAGTCTGAGTGAAGGAGGCGTGGCCTCTGTGCCTGTAAGTCTCAGTGAAGGAGGTGTGGCCTCTATGTCTGTAAGTCTCAGTGCAGGAGGCGTGGCCTTTGTGACTGCAAGTCTCAGTGAAGGAGGCGTGACCTCTGTGACTGCAAGTCTCAGTGAAGGAGGTGTGGCCTCTATGCCTGTAAGTCTCAGTGAAGGAGGCATGGCCTCTGTGCTTGTAAATCTGAGTGAAGGAGGCGTGGCCTTTGTGCTTATAAATCTGAGTGAAGGAAGCGTGGCCTCTATGCCTGTAAGTCTCAGTGAAGGAGGCGTGGCCTTTGTGCCTGTAAGTCTCAGTGAAGGAGGTGTGGCCTCTGTGCTTGTAAATCTGAGTGAAGGAGGCGTGGCCTCTATGCCTATAAGTCTGAGTGAAGGAAGCGTGGCCTCTATGCCTGTGAGTCTCAGTGAAGGAGGCGTGGCCTCTGTGACTGTAAGTCTCAATAAAGGCGGCATGGATTCTTTGCCTGTAAGTCTCAGTGAAGGAGGCGTGGCCTTTGTGCTTATAAATCTGAGTGAAGGAGGCGTGGCCTTTGTGCTTAAATCTGAGTGAAGGAGGCGTGGCCTTTGTGCTTAAATCTGAGTGAAGGAGGCGTGGCCTTTGTGCTTATAAATCTGAGTGAAGGAGGCGTGGCCTCTATGCCTGTAAGTCTGAGTGAAGCAAGCATGACCTCTATGCCTGTAAGTCTCAGTGAAGGAGGCGTGGCCTCTGTGACTGTAAGTCTCAGTGAAGGAGGCATGGCCTCTTTGCCTGTCAGTTTCAGTGAAGGAGGTGTGGCCTCTTTGCCTGTCAGTTTCAGTGAAGGAGGTGTGGCCTCTGTGACTGTGAGTCCAGGCCTATATTGTTGTTACTAAATAATTAATAGTAGTTAGTAAATAAGATACATTTATATCTCAAGTTATTCATCTAGGTGGGAGTTTAAGAATTTACGGAAAGTACAATATATTCTATATTAAACTCTTTAGTCAAGTAGGCAGTATGCCCTAAATGGCCAAAAGTTTGTGAACACCTAACCATCAAACCCATATGTGGTTCTTCCCCAAACTTTTCTCACAACGTTGGAAGCGCACATTTGTCTAAAATGTCTTTGTACACTGTAGCATTACAATTTCCCTTCAGTGGGACTAAGAGGCCCAAACCTGTTCCATTATGACACTGCCCCTGTGCACAAAGCAAGCTCAGTGAAGACACGCTTTAACAAGTGTGGAGTGGAAGAAGTCGAGTGGCCTGCACAAAGCCCTGATCTCAACCCCACTGAACACCTTTGGGATGAACTGGAATGCCAAGCCTCCTCATTTGACATCAGTAAAATTCCCACAGCCTCATTCCAAAATCTGTCGGAAAGCCTTTCCAGAGGAGTAGAGGTTTAAAAAGCATATGGGTATAATGGTCAATTGTGCACAAACGTTTGACCTTCTAGTGTACAAAAATGACCTTTTGTATGTAGAAACATGTCCAAGTCCATCAGCAGTTTTACGTTGCAGACATTGTCCATACATCACCCTTTGTTTTTGCAGAAATGTCTGCTGATGAAAATGCACAGCTGTGGATGAGATTTGACAGGTTTAGCATGCTCTGTCACCATGCATCACACATATCAACACGTTCCTTTTCTGTTTTTCTCGTTCTTTTTTTTTTTGTCATCGCTTTGTCATGTGCAGGAACATTTCCAAAGAGGAAGCCAGGTACTCCATCTTTTCTCTCTCAGTAAGAATTCCATTTAATCATTTGTATATGAATCTAAATCTTACTGTATCTCTTTCTCTTATCTTCTCTATCTCTTAATCTCACCTCACCGTAAACACAAGGCATTATGCGCCATTGTAGCAGTGGTTAGTAGCAGTGAATGCTTTCTCTTTTTGCCTGTCTCATTCTTGTGCTGTATGCGTTGCTCTGTATTTGGATGAATACTGTTGTGTATTTGCGAAGGAGATCTTGAAGGATATGGCTTTGTGGACATGCTTGAGTCTTGTTTAACATTTCTGTTTGCCCACAGTAAGATGAGCAAAGCTGAGTGGGAGAAGCAGAAATTCGACAAAGCTATCGGGTAAGTGCAGCTTGTCAGTGCAACATCATAGGCCAGACTGTAGCATTTTGCAAGAGTTCTGCTTTGCTGTAAATCCTGCAGTCTGCGCAGAAGCTGTTAGCATTCTGTCTCCACCCTCAAGGCTTTATGTGAGGATTTAAAACGCGGCACAGCAGCCTGTCATCAGCTTTCAACATGCATTAGCACTCATGGCTGTGCAACACACACACACAGCTAAGGCATGCTCAAAAATTTGTAAGAAATCGCCACGTGACCAGGGTTCCCCCTGGGTTCTGAAAAATATTCTCCACTTTTTTCCTTGAAAAATCAAGTCAAAGAAGTATTCTTCACTTTTTCTGATTTTCTCTTCAATTAGTCTGTAGTTTTTCTTAGTTACGGACATATCAAAGTGGACTTGATACAAATTTATGCCAACTAAACTGGTACCATTCAAATATTTGTACAGGGCTCTCCATTAAATATAAAATTTGGGTTCCACTCCAGCCTCTAATAAAGACTCGATTTTGGGCAGCCTGTGCACCATCAAGCTAAAGTAAACCTCTTTAGTTTGAGCTTACTGAAGGTTATTTTTGTATGGAATTATTCAAAAGCGGTATTAGGACTCCCTTTAGCCTTTACTTCAACAGAACACTTGATTTACAATTGAACAGAGTCGAGAAGAATCTTGGAACAACCAACAGTGAAGGAATTCAAAATTTCCGTAAATGTACAAACCGAACACAGAATGACACTGCATTTTTTTTATTTATTATTTTTTTTTTTTATCATATGCTCGCCACAGGGACTCAACACACCATGCCCCCTGAAACATAGCTCCCTTCAGTCACTTGCCATGGCTGACGGCACTTTCACGTTGGCCTTTTTTTTTTTTAAACCAACCCCTGTATTACTGATGCTGTCCGATGTGCTCAGGGATGGTAGGGGCTCTGTGTGTCTCCCCTGTGGCTGTTTCAGCCCTTAAATAATTTTCAGTGCTTGAAAAAGCCTGCCCAAAAAACTTTCTCAGCTTAGACTGTGCCATTGTTTGGTTCATGGAAATAATTACACCACGACAGCAGGCTGATTAAGATGCATTGCGATTGGTCAAAAGTTTGGCACCCATTTGGTCGTTATGTGTAGTTGATTTTTATTGGTCACAAGCACATGCTCATTGTTTACACTCTGGGGAAGTCTCTTCACTGGGGTTGGATTTCGGCAAATGAAGGGATATGTGAAGGGATTTCTGTAAAAGATTACTTGTGATAATGATGACAAATACATTTGTCACTGTGATAACTGCTAACAATTTTTTCTTTGTCACTGATGGATTATGTTCGCCAATGAAAAGTGTGACCAGTGCCAGTGGGAACCTTGAGTATGAATCAAAGATATTTCATGTTTTCTCTGGTCAACTTCATTTCATTTGTTAATAGGCAGTTCTTCAGCAGAGAGGCCAAAATTCTGAAATTATTAAGATTGCCTTAACTTGTCATTTCGGTGGTATTACTAAAGTATGGAATCTAAGGCAAAATTTACTGAAAACCATATTTAAAAATCATCACCCCAATTATAGCAGTGTCGCTTCAGAGAAATCTTGGTTTGAATTTTAAGAAACGAAAGTTCAGTTTTTTCTGACATAATTTCCGTTCCTGACTTTTCTTTCCTCATAAAAGGTTTTGTGTTCAGAGTTAAACAAAGCCAATTTTTCTATGCTTTTTAGGGTCAAAAGATACCCCATACAGAGTGAATTTTTTTAATACCATTGTCTTGAGTACTGCAACTAAAAAAAGTTAACACATTTTGCTGTGAATATAATTCCGTGACTGAGGAATTACCCACTATAATCAATGCTGTACCTTTCCTCTGCATGACTCATGTATAATTGTACTGTAATTCATCAGGAACATCAAAATCCCCTCATCTGGTGTAACCCACAAGAGGAGGGTTTCCTATCTGAGCCTTGCTTTTCTCTAGGTTTCCTTCTTATGCTTTCTCCAGAGGGTTTTTTCCTTGCCACGCTCACCTCTGGCTGGCTCATTAGTGGTCTAGACTGGGATTTCTGTAAAGCTGCTTTGTGACAATTCCTGTTGTTAAAAGTGCTAGACAAACAACATTTTAATGATTCTAGTTCTTTTTTCTGTCTTTTTTCCAGCTTTAACAAATATTTAATAAATAACCTTTCCATAAATTTCATTGAATTTTATTATTAATATGTGTAGTAGCCTGGGGAAGCCTGGCCAAATTTTGAAATTTTCTATTATACAGTCTATACACAATCTGGCCAAATGTTTGTGAACATCACACCTACAGTGGTGCTTGAAAGTTTGTGAACCCTTTAGAGTTTTCTATATTTCTGCATAAATATGATCTAAAACATCATCAGATTTTCACACAAGTCCTAAAAGTAGATAAAGAGAA
>JANZLB010000004.1:35151830-35165419 GCA_026167865.1 Notarius quadriscutis | reverse complement strand
TTTTTTCCCTGTATGGGAAGTCCAGAAGTCCAACCCAGAAGTGCTGCTCAAGATGCAATCCGGTGCTGACATGACACCCATTGACTTTGCGCACATTCTATGCATACATCTGCATCAGTGTTCAATTGCTTTGATTGTTCAGATTCTACAAGTGTTTGCTGATTATAAGGAAATCATCTGAATGAATGCAAATGCAACAGGGCAATTTATTTCACTGTCACTGAAAGAACAGGGAAAACTATTTGGTAGGTAACTCATGAGTGATAGCTCGGCAAAACTTAATTGTATACTTTGAAGGCTACACATCAATGACTTGAACAAGATGTGAAGTATATTGGAGAGGAAATGGACAGAAACATATTGGGTCAAAATCTTTATTTGTCATCCAAGGTGTCTTTTATTAAGTGAATTTACTCTCCAGCATAAGATGTCATTGTAGTCGTGAGTCAAGTGTGTTGGGCTTTTTTAATCATCATGAAGATATTTTCCACCACTGTTTTGAGATTCTGTATTAGTTTGGGTTCTGATCCATCAGTAGAACTAATAAAGCTCCTTAGATAAGTGGTGAAACATCCAGCTTCAATAATTTTCTAATGCTAGACATTCACAATAACCTGGATGAAGGAAAACCTAAACAGACGTAAGTAAACTTACAATACATATCAATGTAAGACATCAAAAACAGTTGCATTAGTGCTGGGTATAAAAGCTGCACCACATGCCCCTTGGCTTAATATATCGATACAATATAAGCCATAAATGTCTCCTCCAGCAGATGGTGACTTTAAATGTTGACACACATAATGCTGCCTTAATAATCAGATAATAAACTTCTTTCTCATCAAGCCAAGAAAGACAAAATCATTAAGCCATGGAATGCAATTTACTTTCCCTGACCTCATATTGATTACACAATGGCGGTTACACAAATATCAAAGTAAGTATTGATTGGTGAAAAGGGGGATGCAGTTAGATCTATAACAGCTGAATGTGGGAAACAGAAACAAAGTGTTAAAATAAGGAGTGAGGGGAAAAATATGATGTTCATGCTGTGGTCAAGCCATCACAATATTGGGAGTACATGTATATGATTAGATGTATTAATTACCAGAGCTGGCCCTGAAGTGTGTATGGAGTGGACGCAGAGGTTCAGATGGAAAATGGCCAAAGGATGGTTCATGACAAAAACACCAGACACTAGAGATTCTGTTTGTCTTCTAATTCCCTCAATTGTTTTTCTCTTAGTATCTCCACATGCTGCTCAATACTGGGGCTCGGAGTCTTTCTGATAGGTCAGATAAAATTGTTTATCACTTATCTTTTCCTGGAGTGGAAAAGGAAATATACATTGTTTACAAGTACACAGTTTAAATTAATGTGCATAGAACCATGACCTCATAAAGAGCATTAGCAGCTGCTGTTCAGCAGCCTATGATATCAAGGTCTCAATTCTCACAAGAATGCTGAATATAACTGTTTCAAAACTGCAAATTGATAACTTCCAAACTGAACAAAATTAATAAAAAAAAGTAAAACAAAATTAATAATGGGTGGCATGGTGGTGTGGTGGTTAGCACTGTCGCCTCACAGCAAGAAGGTTCTGGGTTTGAGCCCAGTGGCTTACAGGGGCCTTTCTGTGTGGAGTTTGCATGTTCTCCCCATGTCTGCATGGGTTTCCTCTGTGTGCTCCGTTTTCCGCCACAATCCAAAGGCATTCAGGTTAGGCTAATTGGTGGCTCTAAATTGACTGTAGGCAAGAATGTGAATGGTTGTTTGTTTCTATGTGTCAGCCCTGCGATGACCTGGTGACTTGTCCAGGGTGTACCCTGCCTCTCACCCATAGTCAGCTGGGATAGGCTCCAGCTTGCCAGCAACCCTGCACAGGATAAGCAGCTACAGATAAAGGACGGATGGAAAACCCCATGGAGGCTTGTGGGACCTCTTGAACTGCAAATAATAGTTTTCTGAGAATGATCATGAACAAACTTACAAATCATGTTTTTAAATGTTTGATTAAACTGTTTAACTGGCCCATCCTGCTGCAGATGGTAAACACTGGTAAGAACCGATTGAAAACCCTAATCATTCATGCAGATTTTGAAGTGTGCATGACATGAACATAGTGCCTTGGTCAGTAAGGATCTCTTTTGGGGCCCCAACATGGGCAATCACAAGGAAGAGTGCCTCCATAACACTGTACTGACATGTTGCATAGAGGCACAGCTTCTTTGGTATCGTGTTGTGTAGTCCACTAAAACTAACACAGTGATACCCTCATGCAGAAAGGTTTAATGGCCCAACAAGGTCCATACTAATTCTTCTGAAGGGGACCTTTAGGGGTGGCTGGTGGATTCATCAGCTGACATTCACGACATGCCGCATACTATCTGAGAACATAGCCATGAATGCCCAGCCAATAGGAATGGGCCATGAGTCAGTTTAGTGTTTTTTCCTGCGCCAAAGTGATTGATGAGCTGTATGGAACAGAAGTTCCCTTTGGGCTCTTCAGTACCAACAATTGGATTGTCTCTTCTTTAATTTGAGTGTTCTGTACCACTTGATATAATCTTTAATAATCAAAGAAATACAAGTGGGAGAGTGCAACATTAAGCTGGATTTTCTGACAATTGATTACTCTCACTTGATTGAAAGTGTGTCTCAGGGTCTCATTGTGCAATTGCTCCAGAAGGAAATCCTGAAGGGGAAGCCCTGTGAAGGGTGGGGAGGGCTCTGTCCCTCCACCCTATGTATTCCCCTGATGTGGAGCTGACTTTGATGGCCCTGGCACCACCTCCCCAGCTAGTGCTGTGCTGGATTCAACCCATGCCTTGCTATTGCAGCACACATTCACAAGCATATTCTTTACTAATTTCTGAAACTTTGGCCAATTTGTCCCAAGAATTAGTAGATGGGTGAGGCAAGGGCTAACTATCTCCTCCACACTATGCTTTTTCCCCAAGGAATTTAATTATTATGGGCACCAGCAGAAAATCCCTGGACACACATCTAAGCTTGTGATCTGGTTACACCCTGAGTCTACCAAGGCCTGACGTGTACTCCTTTATATAATCACTGACACATGGTATGTTCCTGCTCAGTTTGGTGAGAACTGAGGTGCATCAGGAATCCAGATCAGTATTCCTGCTTTGATGAAGGAACACTGATCCTGGAAATGCCCCCTTTTCTGCCATGTCTGCCACCCTGCCTGGGCTTTGCCTTGGTCCCAGTGGGTGCAGACAGTTCCACCTGTGTAGAGATTGAAGCAGTTAATGGAGACATTAGAGTGGAAGAAGAAGGTGAGTAAAAACAGGGAAAGGAACAATTTCCTTGCCACTATCACCTCTGGCTTTCTTATTAGAGATAAATATATAAATTCATATATGTAAAATTATAAATCCAGAATTTATCAAGCTTAGCATTAATTCAGGCAGGCCACAGTGGTCTGCCCACTTCCCAACTATCAGCTGCCAATCAACTGACTCACTAACACCAATCACAACTACCCCTTGAATGAAGTACGTTCTTTTAGGCAGTGCCCCGTCATTCCTTTTCGCTGCTAAGCTCATTCCAAAACACCCGCTACCACCCCAGCTACCATTCTTGTTCTTTAATTGTTGAAAAGGTCTTTCCACGTATATCATTTTCACTAAGGTGAAGAGTAATAGTTGCCTTCAAACATTGCTTTTCCTTATACTACTGGCTTTATATTCATTATGTATTTCTGTAAGGCTGCTTTGTGCCAATGTCCCAGCACTACACAAATAAAACTGAATTTAATTTAACCTGAGCTTAGGAAAATGGTTTCAAAGCAATTGACCTGCTGTGCAGGGACAGGGAAAGGGTGAGGAGAAGAAAGGAAAGGAGGATAAAGAGTGGGAAGGGGCAGGGTGCCCTCCTGCCTCTGGAAATGTTATCACATGGTCTCCTGCCAGTCAAATTGCCTCCTCCAGTTATGCTGGATGCTGGCACTGGACCCACTCTGTTGTCCTCTTTGGCAGCTGAACAACAAACTGCTCCAGCACCACTCAGTCGATGATGTTAATCGTGCTCCTTTGCCAGCAGCCACCTTTGACAGTCATCCTGGAGCTGTTGGCTGAAGGTGAATGGGTGGCCATGGTCACTGAATGTCAGCACTGATGGTGCTGTTCTAGGGGGCAGCCCACCCATTGCCGGTTAGCCCAATTTTGGTACAGGTACTCCAGCAGTTTGGCAATGGGGTGCGGTTGGGCCGTAACCAGCCCCCCCCCCCCCCACACACACACACACAGTAGCAGCAACAAGCGGACCACCCATTTTGAAGCTGTCCATGCCTACCTCTCCACAGCACACTTGAAGAGCTCCACAAAGGCCTCCAGGTCATCCTGCAGAACCATCTTGGCTAGTGTGACGTGGGACATGGCCACTGTGGGCAACAGAGCTGTGAGTGGAGTAAATTGGAGCATCCTCTGCCTGGGAGCGGTGGACAGCTTGGATGTGCTGTTCCTGCTCCGTGCACAGCATGATGAGAGCTTGCTGTTTGGTTTGGTGGATGCTGGAGAGGGTCTGGGTGATCTCAGTAATAGGTGATGACTCCATGACAGTGCTTCTTCTTCAAGTTCCCAAGTTTCAGCAACCATGTAACATTACCTGCCAGTTTGACCTGCCTTCTCTCCACCTACCACTGACACTCGACCACGCCTCTGCTGCCACACATACCTTGCTTCTTGCTCTTGAATGTGATTTCATAAGATATGGTAAATTAATTTAATACTGATATATGCTCTATATTGTGTATCCATAATAATATTTTTAGTGTTTTCATTAAGCATTTGCAAAATGCCATAAGAAGATGGAAAATTGACTGAGAAAAAACAATATCCTCAGTCATATGCCAACATGTTGCACTCCTCAGGTTCATATGCATGGCTTGGCAGACTGAAGTGACTGGCAATGCTCACCGATTCTGTTTCAATTTGTCTTGGTTTCAAAACTCATCTGTCACAGTGATGAAACTGATTTCACAGTGGCACACATTTTAAGTTAAATGTGCCTACTTCTAATTTGCTGTAGGCTTTCTTCTTTATCTGGTCAGTTTTTCCACTCAATTTTTTCAGCATGCTTAAAAATGATCAAATATAGCAGGGATTCAAAGTGATGAGTTTGTTAGATCTGATCCATTATTTAGGGGCGTTGCTAATAATCTTCTTAAGTATTAAGGGGAAAGAGGTAGTGCAGGAACGGCTTTTCATCAGCAAGCAGTGTTACTGAATAGACAAATACTGAATCATTCTTCATGTTCACATAAAAACTTGAGAGTCTGCTTGGGAAAAATTAACATCTGTATGTTATCTTTCTGACACATGAAAAGCCACAATATCTTTCTCATCATACTTTTTCTTTCTCTTACTGTCTGCTTATAATGATGCCTCATGGACCAGTATATAAAAAAAGAAACAAAACTTGAGGTGTAAAATCAGTATACACAACTGTCTAGGTCTTTTGTGTGTTTGTTTGCCAAACAACAAAGAACCTGCCATATAATATTGTTTTTGCTCAAGGAGAGAAAAAACTGAAAAACAGGTGCTAGTCTATGCTGTGAAGTGTCAAAACAGGAGAAGCCCATTATATAGATGAGCTTCCCTTTCCTCCTGTTTCAGACATAGGGTACTGCTAGAAATTGTGGGCCCTGTGACAGAATATAATATTGCCCCCTCCCCTTTACGTTTCTGGTAACCTGACTTCTTCATAATAGTGTCAATCTACTGATGGTTCACCATCAATTCTGTTTCTACCGTGCACAGCTAACATTAGTGCTGGATTGGAAAGCAACAAACCTAACGTGGTGTCATGCTCTGGCTCTTACACAAAACAGCACCATGTCATGAATAGGGAGAAGGGTGAAATATAAAATCTATCTATTCTAATCATTTTGTGGAAAATGGAAAACCAAACCAGAAGGTTGTTGTATTTGCTTGTTTTAAGAGACAAAATTATTAAAGATATATTTTTTTATTAAATTAACTTTCACATGGTAATATTAGGTGGCATGGTGGTGTAGTGGTTAGCACTGTCGCCTCACAGCAAGAAGGTCCTGGGTTCAAGCCCAGTGGCTGACGGGGGCCTTTCTGTGTGGAGTTTGCATGTTCTCTGTGGGTTTCATCTGGGTGCTCCGGTTTCCCCCAAAGTCATGCAGGTTAGTTTAATTGGGGTCTCTAAATTGACCATAGGTATGAATGGTTGTCTCCATGTGTCAGCCCTGCAACGATCTGGTGACTTGTCCAGGGTGTACCCCACCTCTCGCCCATAGTCAGCTGGGAGAGGCTCCAGCTTGCCCGCGACCCTGCACAGGATAAAGGGTTACGGATAATGGCGTGTGTGTATTTTTCCTAGCAGATCTGTGTTCTCTGTGCACTGGATTATATTAAATCTGCGTTTTGTTCTCCTGCCAGTCAAACATTTTAGGAACAAACAGGCTAGTGTTCACATGCAAGCTTAAAACCCATACGTGAGATGGGTCAGATGAGAAGAGGATTCTCATGGGTTGGAGCAACTGTCGAGTTAAGAAAGAAGTTCTTTCCCATAGCTAAGAACGCCATCGTAAAGGTTTCTCAGCAGGCTCACAAATAAGAGCTTTTAGAATACGCTCTTAGCCAGGAAGTTTTAGTGCCACTTTTGATAAGATTGCCAAGTTTTTGTGGCATGATAAAAGTGGACACCAAACAGTTCATTGAATGGCCAAGCTGACCTTGAAAATCAGGTTACACATAAAACTAGAGGACTGTCGAACATCACACCTCTCTCATCTTCAATCAAGAGCTAGTGATTGAAGGTACTTTTAATACTTTTATGCACCTGAGAAAGTAGCACTGGCAAAGCAATATAGTCAGCCACTGAGACGCTCACATTCTGCGCTGGAGTGCAACTGTCCACGCAGTGTTGTTTCTGGACTGGACAGAGACATGAGGTCAGCATGGAAAAATCCACTTGTAGGGAGTACATGGGTGTGTTTACACACCCTTCAGCTTTCAGGTTGGATTTTGTACATTCACAATGGCCGTGTGTTTTTGTACAGATACATACGGAATGTGTCTGAATGAACGTATACACGGGCATAAGGTTTTTAAATATCAGGAAGAAGGCAGCGTATGGAGTGAACATATACGTTCAATGTGAAAAAGGAAAACAAACAAGGCAAAGGAGAGCTCTATAAAAGTTTAAAAAGGACTCGAGGCCAGGAGGACTCCAATTGTTCTCGTTCCTGGGTGGAGTAACGGTAGGGCAGGGGTCCCTATACAGAAAACGCTGTATTTGCAGTGATTAGTGTCCTCATTCAAACACGTTGCAATGCTGACTGGTTCACAGGGATGCCTCACATAACTTTGTGAAAGCATATTCAGTCCTTCCTAAAAGGTGGTACAGGCATGCCTTAAGGGAGAGGCCTACAAAAACAGGGTGTTGGGAGGTGACTAAACTGGGTCAAAAATAAACAAAACGTACAACAGGCAAATCTAGAACAGGGTTCAGAAAGAAGGAGGGGAAAAAAAAAAAGCATACGCCAAATGTCTGAATACAGGTGGGACATGTATGGCAATCTAGCATTTCAGTCATATTCTAAATTACACAGTACATACAGCACAGTTAATATTTGATTAAATGCCCCTTAGCAAGTTTCACCTTGATCAGAATATTGAGGTTCTTCATTATTCCATCCACTTTGTGAAATGCACTACTTCCACTGGCAACAAAACAGAGCACCACCATGCTTAACAGCTGGTCCAGTGTTCCTCTAGTCATTGTGACCAAACAATCTTTGTCTCATCCAACCAGAAAACGTTCCTCCAGAAGGCTTTTTCTTGGTCTATGTGGTCAGCTACAACCTTTATCTGAGCTTGAAGATGTCAATTTTGGAGCAGGGGCTTCTTTCCTGGATGGCAGCCTCTGAGCCACTTGACTAGACGGTGTTCCAGCAGCTTCCAGTTCATGACGGACCTGTGCCTCGATGGTTTGGATGGTCAAGAACAACCCAGAAACCAAATTTCTTCTTAACCGAGGGTGACAGTTTGGGTCTTCTTCCAACAAAGTGGCTACACTTCCCAAGAATCTTGATTTCCTTACAATTGTTTGAACCAATGATCTTAGAAATGGCCCCAACAAACATTCCTGAGTTGTGTGCATTTATAATCCTCTTTCTCAGATCCTGTGTTGATTTTAAATAACCCAGAACAAATTAAAACTTGCGCACCAAAATCTTGTTTCTTTCTGTTAGAGGTGCATGTTGTACTATCGTTCACCACTGAAAGCCCAACACTACTATGACGACATTCATGTCCATGTATGCAAACTTCTGACCATGGTAGCTGGATATATGCACACACTCCTAGTTAATGATGGAAATTTGCCAGACAAAAGTGCTGAATATGCATACCCTGATGTTATTTTATTTCCAGACCTGCCAACAATGCATTTTGCCTAAGAGTTCCTCAGATTAACACTGGAGTATACGACGACAAATTATCACACGATTATTTTTATTATGGATGCCATGGAAAATTTTGCTCAAAAATGGCACTTTTGGTTGCTGGATGAAAGAGAATCAACCTAAAAACCTAAGCAGCATATAAAGAGAGAAAAATGTTAGCCTTGTGGGCATTAGACAATTTGTAAAATAATTATACCGAATGTACTTTTCAAACCCCCTCCCCACACACACTATTTACTGTGCATTAATATCCAGTTCCTCACTGACAACAGTATTAAACCATCTACTCTTTCAAAACCTGAAATGGTGGAAACGCTCATTTTCCTGTCTTTTTCCTCAGGCACTGGTTCCTGAAGATAAAATTGTTCAACAGAGAAATTAAACAATATCACACATGCCTAGCTGACATCTTATGGGCAGGAAGATTTAAAACATGCACATAGTACAGCAATAATAGGAAGACGAAGCCTTAATTCAAAAAGTAGGAAGACAAGAAAAACCATCTGGGAATTGGGAAACAAAAGGATGAAATTCTTGACCAAGTTGGTCTGTTCAGGATGCAGTCAGTCATTTATGAGTGAATCACCAGAGCGCTCAGAGAATGTGGCATTTCATATGGAGATGATAAACTCGTGTTCTAATAAAATGCACACGGAAGGCCACATGTTTGAATGCTACAAAGGCAGAATAATTACAGACATTTAGCAGACCCACTTATCCAGAGAGATGTACAACATACCCAGAGCAGCCTGGGGAGCACTGGGGGGGTTAGGTGCCTTGCTCAAGGGCACTTCAGCCATTTCTGCTGGTTCAGGGAATCGAAATCCGTGACCTTTTGGGCCCAAAGCTGCTTCTCTAACTTTTAGGCCATGGCTTCCCCATGGAATAATGCACTCTATGTGCTGTGAACAAAAAGCTTATTCTAAAACAGCTTTTTTTTTGTGTGTGGCCATCGCTAATTAGCCCTTGCTTTAGCCTTGGTAACAAATAAAAGGCAGCCTCTGACAAACAATTGTCATCTGTAAATGCTCTGAACAAAAAGGTTCCCACCTGAATGCCAACATGACCAGTGAGTCTTTGTTTCAGGAATGCTGATTCGGATCAGTGTTTGGGCTTGACCTGGTTAAGGTGTGACTGCTATTGGCAACATAACCACTTTTTTTTTTTTTAATTAAAAAAAGAAACACACACACACACACACACACACACACACACACACACACACACACACACACACACACACACACACCTCTTTGTGGGAACATTCCTTTTATGTTTTTTCCCTAAACAATTTAGGTTGTGTACATGAATTGTTTGCAAATTAAACCGAAGCTGCAATTTTTAAATGTGTACTTTGTGATTATTTGAGCATGTATGAACATCTTGGTACTACTGCATAATGCAACAAAATAGATAACTAACGCAAATAAGCGGAAAAGGAAACGTACGGAGAAATATAAACAAGCTCTAGAGCAAAATTAGAGGTAGACTGGACAAAAACAGACACAGAGGAAACCAGTCAAGCGTAGCAGACATTTTGAAAACACCCATTTTAAGCACCATATCTACACTTCCAATCTCTGCAGATTCGACTGTATCAGACTCAAGTGAAAATGTAGTACATGCGCCTGACATTTATTGTCAACATGATCACATTGGGTTTAGAAACAAATTTTCAAGTGCTCATGAATGCATTAGCATTCAAGCAATTCCAGCTGTTTTTATAGCTCATGCTTGTGCACATCTTACAGCAGTGTGTTACCTCTCCACTAGCAGCTGCAGTTGCGTTTTGGAGCTCTTGATTTTGTTTTGCGCTTCTACGTTCAGCATGTCACCGGTATTTTCTCCATTTATTTCCACGATTATGTCGCCAGGTTGAAGAGAGGCCTTCTCGGCTTTACTGCCGGGGTTCACCTGAAGAGAAACATTACAAAAGTCAGGTTCGTTACTGCAAAACAAACAACCAAACAAGGCAAAACCGGATAAATCAGTAGCTCAGGACTCGACACAGCACCAATACAGTTCAACCCAACAATATTTATCGAGGTTAAATTGATCATGGTCTGATTGATAGTATTTTTGACTCTAAAAGAACAAAATTTTAAACTGTTTCTTTACTGTCCTTATCTTGTCTAAGAATTAGACCTGCATTAATTATTTTCTCACGTTTCACTAAAATGTTCACACAGCATCATGTATCTGGCTTCCAGCATCACCATTATGTATCTGAAGCCAACATTTTCTCCAACATTGTAGGGGTGAACGTTCTCGCAAATAAAGAAACCGACTGCTTTGGCTACCGCCTTTGACTCGCTATAAGTTTGGGATGGCGAGCTCTGAAATAAACCACTAGCACAGGCATTATTTTTGCATATTTAGTTGCAGGCTTCCCCTTTGGTTAACACCATCAGCCACCACCTTCCTAGGTGTGTAACAAGTTCTGGTTCCACCAGTATATTTGATGACGTTTCAAGCTTCGTTGAATTTGAAGTCGTAGTTCAAAAGACAGACACGCCCCTCCCTCTCATAAAAACACAGATAGCAAATCTAATGTAAATTAAGGTACTTTACTATGGTATACATTGCAAATAACTGCAATGAACTTGCACGCTTCTGCAGTGAAATAGAATTAGCTTGCGTCAGTGTCCTCTCGATGCCGATTCGGCACGTTCAGCCTTCAGACTACTATAATCTGTTACTCTGACCTCTTACACAGTGCCCTGTTAGGGATGAGTGTCAGGCTAGTATAAAAGATCATCACTGTTGCGTGTACTGTGTGATGCTATGATCTCCTCTGATGTAGACAGTGTAACAATAGGTTGTGTGTTTGAACCCTGAGGGCAGGCCCAAAGAAAACTAAAACAAGCTCTTATTAGATTTCAAAAAGCTCAAACCCGACAAGATCAGAGTGGCTGCTAAATGACAGTGTAACGAGATGCAGGCGCACACACCATGCGTAACAAACAAGACAATGACGTCTTGAGAACAAACCTAACAAAAGCTGCTCCGCTGAGACTCAAGCGCCAGTCAGACTCCAGTAGTCAGTAAGGGTTTCAGCCCCATTACAATAGCACAAACCCCACACACACATGAAATCCAGAAACAAAATGGCAGAATGCTGCAAATGCCAACCAAAGTTGTTTTTCCTCCGTGGGTATTGAGAGCAGAGGGGTAAAGGTGCCATGTCAGTAGGCACTCAAGTGGTAATTAACGGTCACCACAGAGACCCACAACACAGCGTGCTTCGTCTCATCATTCCACGCCTCATTTCACACAAACTAAAGATGCACCTCTTTCATTCCCTATACAAGTAACACAAAAAGGAAGAGAGATGATGCAATTTCTTTAAATCTCATGTGCTTCATGCAAGCTAAAGAAATGCCACATTAGAGTGAAGGAACAGTGGGAGGGAACTCCGATGTGTACCCATGCCAACCCCTTGCCACTTCAGTGATCCTGGTTTCACTCTGTAGCCCCTTTGGGAAACGGTGCAGACACACAGATGAGGCTTCAGCCATGCAGTTTAATTCTACATTACATGCTCAGCTGAGATGTTAAACTGATTATTTACGGTCAAATATGACATTTTATAGGACTCCCCCCCACATACGACTGCTTGTATCGTGACACCAGGCTGCAGGAGCATGCTGGTACGGGCCTGCTGGCGTCAAAGAATGCTAGTGGTGGTTATACAGAGGGAAAACAAAATTAAGCGGTTGAAGTTAATGTGGATTGTGACAATAAGAAAAGCAGCAGCACCCCAAGCTGTTTTTGCTCTCTGGTTGAAGTATTGTTTTGAAGATGCTGTCTTACAAATACAAACTAACAATCCCAAATAACAAAAATATGACTACAACTGACTCACCACTAAACTTGTCTACGTAATGGAGAATTGCCAGAGCCAGTCTCTGATCCAGGCAAAAACTGGTGTAACCTACTTAAAGTGGAATATGTTTCAGAAGAAGAGTGTTTATTCCTCCAATACAATTCCAGAGACTTGCAAATCGTTGCCAAGGCTCATGGAAGCTATTCTGCCAATTTATGATGGATCAACACCTTACAAAAACACCTTAGTGGGGTTTTTTTTGGTCCGCCTTGATGAAAACGAGAGTTTAAAGCTGTTCTCACTGAAGCACATGTGGCAAAATCTGGCTTGCATATTTTGCATTAGATTGGCTTTGTTCATCAGCCAGATGGAAGGCGCGAAATCATCT
The DNA here is from genome assembly GCA_026167865.1 of Notarius quadriscutis. NCBI lineage: Eukaryota > Metazoa > Chordata > Actinopteri > Siluriformes > Ariidae > Notarius > Notarius quadriscutis. Next base: position 35,152,747 of record JANZLB010000004.1, on the reverse strand, counting down.
GATCCCAATCTGCAGCTGATCAATCCTTCCATCCTTATTATGCAGCATAATATAAAAAAATAATACGTGGACAGTATAACCACATTAATGTAAACAGTGGCATGACAATGCACTGGGATGCATAACTATTACTTTAATATTCCTAATTAGTAATTTACAAAGACTTGCTATATGTTTTCATCCATCTTCAGCTTGAATTTTCCAGCAAGCTTTACAAAAGCAAGAATATAGGTGACCTGTAGAGCACATGTCCTTTTTAAAGTACACACAAAGGATCATGGGTAAACATGACAGTCAAGCTGCATCAGCTTTCATTGTGCCACTTTCTACCCCAGTGTTAGTTTTCCATTAGACATTGTTTCCTCAGTACAGTACAGCGATCCGTCGTGTGGCAAAACCAGGATATCCTTACTCGTCGTCATGCAGCCTGTTTATAGACAACACTCAACTCACGGCCTTTCCTCCGAGAAGCAGACTCTACAATAGACTGTTGGAAAAATACATCTTGTAACAAAACAATAGCTTGACCATTAGAAAGGCATTTTTCCTTTTTCTGTAATCAAGCAGCTTCCTCTACAGCTTGCCTGCTAGACAGACAGGAAACACGAGCATGAGAGTTTGACTTATTTCATGAGCTTGTTTTAGGATAACTAGGTGAGAACATTACCTTGGAGACTGTTATGGCCTTCTTGAAGTCCCGCCCACCAGATATTCTGAAGCCCCAGGGAGATGGGCCAGTCAGGTTCACTGTGAAAGCCATGAGTCCGCAGGATGCTCTGCACCACCTTACGGAGCCCTGTAGTCAAAGTATGACAGGGAGGAACAATGACAAGAGCTTCAGTTAATGGCGATGCCAGAGCCACACTTACTGTTCATATCAAAAATCAGAATGGGGGGGGGGGGGGGGGGAATGTTTT
>JANZLB010000004.1:34955857-34966562 GCA_026167865.1 Notarius quadriscutis | reverse complement strand
CAGGGTTATTTTTCTGATTGGCTTTAAAAATTTCCAAAAATCCCTTGGACTAAGGTTATATTCCCGTTTAATTTTATCAAATGACTTTAATCCATTTTCACCAAGCAGGTCACAAAGCAGATTAATTCCAGATCTGACCCATTTCTCCCACATAAAAGGTTTCTTACCAATTAATTTTTTGTTATACCAAAAACTAGAGGTAAGATATGGACTAGTTTTTATGAATTGGTGAATCCTCATCCAAGTTTTTTGTACAAAAGCCAGTATTGGATCTTTTAAAGGGTACTGGTCTTCCCAGCTATGTAAGAGAAGCCTCAAAAGAAGTCGGGGCCCCCACACTCTTCAATTTTAACCAGGACGGCACCTGCTCGGGAAAATTATTCATTTTAAATAACTGGGAAAATGAAAAGGCATAATGATGCCAGTCTACTTTCGACAGTGATAATAAAACACCACTGTCTTTGGCTGCATATAATTTTGACTGATTAAAACTTGGCTTTTTGCCTGGCCACATGTAGCTCTCTACAAGAGTATTGTACAATTTCCAAAGGCTAGGAGGGAAAGTTAAAGGTAGCATATACAGAATATAATAGATCTTAGGGGAAATGATCATCTTAACCAAATTACTCCTACCTCATGAAGACGCATTCATTTTAACCCAGTTCTGTAAGACAGATCGAATAGCTTGAATAACTGGAGAAATATTAGATTGCATTATTTTATCCAAACCAGGTGTCAGTTTAATCCCTAAATATGTCAAATCTGAAGGCATCCATTTGTATTGCCATGATTCTCTAATAGCTGGAGGGCATATTTTGGAAAGAGGCGTGGCCTCTGATTTTGCCCAATTAATTGTGTAGTCAGAAATTTCGGAAAATGAATCAATGATTGAAGAGATCTCTGGTATTGCCGTGTCTGGATTACTTGAAATCAAAAGAATATCGTCTGCATACAAAAACCGCTTGTGCTCTTCTTGATCCATATGAACCCCTTTTGATATTTTTACTTTCATGCAATGCAATTGCCAGAGGTTCTAGAAACAAAGCAAATATCAGCCGTGACACAGGTGAACCCTGCCTTGTGCCACGACCAAGATTAAATGAGGGTGACCTTACTCCATTAGTAAGTCCTGTAGCCATTGGTTCTGTATACACTAACTGTAACCACTGCATAAAGGACAGACCAAATCTCTCCAATGTATTAAAAAAAGGAAGGCAAACTCAACTTTATCAAATGCTTTCTCTGCATCTAGGGAGAAGGCAAATATGGGGTCAACATTATTCCTGCTGTTCCACATTATATGTAATAACCTGTGCAGATTGTCAGCTGAGCACCTATTTTTAATGAATCCAACCTGGTCAGCATGAACCAGATTGGGAAGCACACTAGTCTAGCAGCAAGTCTCTAATCTAGCTTGGAAATAATTTTTTTTTTTAATCAACATTAATTAATGAAATTGATTGATAAACCCACAATATTGTGGGTCTTTCCCTTTTTTATGGAGTAAGGTAATCACCACAGATCTCATACTGGCTGGTAGTCTACCCTTCTGCAAAGCATCTTGATGGACAACTAATAGTCTTGGAGCAAGATCTTCCACAAATTTCTTATAAAAATCTGATTGAAATCCATCATTGCCTAACCTAAGACTTTGAATTGCCTGTTTAATTTCTGCTAACGTAATCTCTCGCTCAAGTGAATTTCTTTGTTCTTCAGTCAGAGTAGGAATTTTAATAGAGGGAAATAAATCTGACAGTTTTTGTTCGTGTCCTTTGGATGTGTATAGCTCTTGATAAAATGTAGTAAAAACATTTATTAATATCTCTTATTTGTGATCAGCTTATTAAATATGGAGGGAATTAAATTACTAGATTGCATCTGTTTCACCCTGTGAGCTAACACTGCTCTCTCACCTTGTTCAAAGTACTTTTAGTTAGTACAGAATAAAGCATATTCAACTTTTTTCTGTAAGATGTTCAGCTCATATTTTAACTTATTCCACATCTCTCTCTCGGGGTGCTGCATGTGTTGTTTCTCAAGTTCCTTGATTGTCCTGTTCTAACTTCAGTAATTTATCCCTCTCAGCTTTTTTAATTTTTTTATTTTTATTTATTTATTTTTTTTAATTAAAACCAGAGAACTATATTGAATAAGATGTCCCCTTACAAAAGCTTTAAAGGCATCCCAAGTTATTCCAACATAATCAATAGAACCCTCATTGAACTCCCAAAATTCATTCATTTACTTTTCTTATGTCATCACAATAATCCTTATTATGTAATAATGAATTATTTAAGTAGCATCTCAATGAAGATTTTATATTTTTTTGTAGTAAATATGATTTAAATCCACTGGAGCATGGTCAGTTAAGACTGTGTTACCAATAGTCTGGCTCACCAGCGAGCGAGAGATGAGAAAGTAATCTATTCTGGAATAAGTAGAATGTGAGTGAGAGAAGAATAAATATGTATGTATGTATGTATGTATGTATGTATGTATGTATGTATGTATGTATGTGTGTGTGTGTGTGTGTGTGTGTGTGTAAATATAAACTCATTCTGAATTTGATGACTGCCTGCAACATGTTCCAAAAAAAGCTGAGACAGGGGCATGTTTACCACAATGTTACGTCACCTTTTCTTTTAACAATACTCAGTAAGAACTGAGGACAGCAATTATTGAGATTTTGAAAGTGCAATTCTTTCCCATTTGTACTTGATATACAGTATGACTTCATTTGCTCAACAGTCAGGGGTCTCCATTGTTGTATTTTACACTTCATAATGCACCACATATTTTCAGTGGGAGGCAGGTCTGGACTTCAGGCAGGCCAGTTTAGCCTCCTTACTCTTTTACTATGAAGCCACACTGTTGTAACACATGCTGAATATGCCTTGGCACTGCCTTGCTGGAACAAGCAGGGACATCCCTGCCAAAGACATTATGTGGATGCCAGCATAGGTTGCTCCAAAACCTATATGGACCTTTCAGCATTAATGGTGCCTTCCCAGATGTGCAAATTACCCATGCCATGGGTACTAACTCACCTCCATACCATCACAGATACTGGATTTTGAACTTTGTGCTGGTAACAATCTGGATGGTCCTTTTCCTCTTTAGCCTGGGGGGCACAGCGTCCATGAAATTCCCAAAATAATTTGAAATTTGGAGTCATCAGAATACAGCACACATTTCCACTTTGGGTCAGTCCATCCTACTTGAGCTCGGGCCTAGAGAATTCCGCAGCATTTCTGGATCTTGTTCATATATGGCTTTCGCTTTGCATAGTAGATGCAACTCTGTTTACCGACATTGATTTTCTGAAGTATTCCTGAGCCCATGTAGTAATTATCCTTTATACATTCATGTCAGTTTTTATTGAAGTGCCACCTGAGGTTACAAGCATTCGATGTTAGTTTTCTGCCTTGCTTCTTATATGCAGAGACTTTTTCCTGATTCTTGGAATCTGTTGATGATATTAAGGATTGTCGATGGTGAAATCCCTAAATTCCTTGCAGTTGAGAAAAATTGTGAAAATTGAGAAAATTCCTTGCAATTGAGAAAAATTGTACATTGAGAAAAATTGTTCTTAAACTGTTGTACTCTTTACCCACACAGTTTTTTAAAAAGTAGTGAACCTCACCTCATCCTCGCTTGTGAATGTCTGAGCTTTTCTCTGTTACCTGTTAGCCTGTTTACCTGTAGAATGTTCCAAACATATGTTTTTTTGAGCATTCCACAACTTTCCCTGTCTTTTGTTGCCCTTGTTCCAACTTTTTGAAACATGTTGCAGACATAAAATTCAGAATGAATGTATATTTACAAAATCAATAAAGTTTATCAGTTTGAACATTAAATATCTTGTATTTTGTATTTTATTCAATTGAATATAGGTCAAAAAAAGATTTGCAAGCAATTGCATTCTGTTTTTACTTACATCTTACACAGCATTCCAACTTTTTTGGACTTGGGGTTGTATGATCGCAAAACACAAATGGTATGTCTTTGACATCATGAGCAGAAATGTGGACATGATTTCTCAGCCAGGTAGCTAACATGACATGATTTCTGAGAAAACTACATTTGGGGTCCAGTTGCTTATTCAGAATGGTTGTGAGCCTAAGCTCATATATGGGCTTCAGTTTGATTTGCATTGTGTTTTTATCAGTTGACCTAATGAATAGATACATAGATTTGGATCGCTATGAGCTAACAAGAGGAGATGGGGCAAAGAAAACCTCCAAAATGACCTGAAGAAGAAACCTTGGGAAATATCAGACCCAAAAGGGAACATATCTTTTTTTGGGTGACACCAGGTAGTGAGATTATACAACATTATACAGAAAACTCCTATATAATTGTGTGCTATAAAATCAAATAGTACTAAGTGTGAAAGGATATTCAGTAAGGACAGATGATAAATAAGCATTCTGGGATGAGCACGTGACAATGGTTTATGATTACAGTAACAGTTCTTAGGTACAAATCTCCAGTATCCATATGAGATTATCCACTGAAGACAAGGTGAGATTAGGGCATAAACTGTTTTTGGTAAGTACAAACCTTGACATGCCTTCCAGAAAAACCTGCATCAAGTTAGTTAACATTGTATAGGGTCATTTCAATTACACGTATAAGCAAATGTGCAGTTTTTGAAAAAAACACAAGAGCAGAGTGTAGTCAAAATATTTTTGGAGACAATACTTTCTCACAATTGTTTGTCTAAGCTTGCACGTACAGTGGGAAGACCTACTCCCATGGAGATATTTGGCACCCCGTCCTGGGGAAAGTTCTGGAGTGCATTCTGTGCACCTGCAAAGATGGCCTTCAGGAGTGCAGACGCCTCACCTGTCCCAACCAGTACCCATGCAAACACCCCATGAAGATAGAAGGAAAATGCTGTAAAATTTGCCCAGGTAGCATAACACACCTTCAATGAATTGTCCATCTGCCACTTTCATGGTAAATCCTACAGTCTTTGTATTATTTTTCCATATCTGACAGAGAGTAAGAGAGCAAACAATAGGACAGAGTGTTACCTAGGACAGGACAATAACAGTCTTCTGGTGTATAAAGTCGAATCTTCATCTACTGCTCATGTGGAAGACACGGTGCGAAAAATTGCCATTGAGAGACAAGGAGCCACAGAGGTTGAAGTGCAAGTATGGAAAACAGTCGACGGTAAAGAATATGAACACCTACCATTCCTACCAGCACAGTGTAGCTGAATGATCTAATGTTGGGGTTAGTCATAATGTACAACTTAGCACTATTTGGTGCCACTCCATCACCTAGCCACTGCCTCCCAGAGATTAAAGGTAGATTTCCAGATAAAAACTCTAAGTAATAGAGATGATAATATAGTTCCAATATATTTTACATTTGTCTTCTATCTTATGATTTTTTTTTATTGTTTCATGAGTTTGTGAACTTGAGTGGTGTAATTTGAAGCAATTGTATGAAGATTTGGACATGTACAGAAACAGAAAAGATTTTGGCCGACATTTCTTGGTAATTTCTTGTCTCTTGTGTCTGCACTGTATTCTGATATAATTTTAAAATGGGTCTCCATTCACCAAAATCTGATTGATGTATTACTTGTTAGTAATAAAATCTGCTCATTATGTTCCTCATGTTTAGTTGTTTTATTAATATGATGGTTACGGCATCAAAATTTTTCCTGCCATTTTTGATATTGCTAACATTTGGAAAGGCACCAACACTAATGGAGCATGTGTGTCACATACTTGCAGGGGTTTTGGTTTCAAATGTGCCTGGGATAGACTGATGTATTTGCATTTATAGCAAGAAATGCATCACAGTGTCAGAGCAGACACTGAGGCAGATGCAAATGTCATAAAATGTATTTCAACAGCAGGGAGACAGATCCTAATCATAATAAAAGTCATAGTCAGAATGCAAGGAAGGGTTAGGTGATCAGCAAAAAGTATATAAACTATGTATATTGCTCTGCCTAATCAGAAACCAGAACTTGAGTCAAAACTAGAATAACAATAATGACAATAAACAAGCTTGATACTGAACTGGAACTTAAGCAACACAGAATGTTATATTTCACAACCTGGATGTGTGTGGAGTGTGCTGATGTACTTTGAGTGTGCCTGTGGTTGTAATAGAGTTCAGGTGCCTCTTGGGACCAAAATCTTGTTTCTCAGTATGTCTGTTGTGGAATTTTTGGAGGAGCATGGGGTCAAGGATGCCACGGGCCAGGACTCAACACTGCTTCTCTGAGCAGTAGCCCTCCCAATCCACTTAGTATTCCATTCTGCCTCCTCTCCTGTGAGAGTTAATGATGAACTTTACAAGACAGGCAGACTTGCCATTGACTTCCAGGGGCTTAGGAGGCATGGTGGGGGAAAGGTCGGAGGCTAGGGGACCTGAGATGATGGGCTTTGGTCATGAAACATAGAACAGTGGGGAGACATGGTTGTGCTGGGCAAGGTCAAGTCAGTAGGTTATCTCATGTATTTTCTTGAGTACCTTGTAGGTGCCAGTGTATCTGGGGGTTAACTTGCTGGGGGTTAACTTGCACCATTGGGAGCTTTGGAGGTCCTTGGTGGCCAACCAAACCCAATTCCCTGGGGTGTACTGGGGTGTCTCTCTTCTGTGAAGAGCCACAAATCTTTTGGTCTTCTCAGCCACTTGTTTTAGAGGCTGTTGAGTGCTTTCTCACATTTATTCACTCCACCTAAACCAGTGGTCTACTGCAGGTGAGTTGGTGGGGTTAGCATTCCATAGGAACAGAGGCAGGAGGCAGCTGATAGCCTGGCACACATATGAATGGATTCAAGAGAGTGGCAGATTGGCAGAGGGAGTTCTGGGAGTACTCAGCCATAGGGAGAAACTGTGCTCATTTGCTAGAATTCTCCTAGCAGTAGGTGCACGGGAACCACCCGATTTCCTGATTTGCTTTCGCCACCTGAATTTTAGCCTGTGGGTTATAGCCCAATTGAAGACTCAGTGAGACTCCCAGCTTTTCTATGAAAAGCTCTTCTAGACCCTGGACATGAACTGTGGGCCTTAGTCACTGACAGTGTCCTCTGGGATGCCTTGAATGTGGTGGATAGGCCAGGCAGAGGGACAAGGTGCAGTGACTTGGAAAACCAGTCAACGATGACTAGAACAGCTGTATTACTTTGGGATTCTGGAAAGTTAGTGAGGAAATCTATGGCAATGTGGGACGAGAAGTGCTGAGGAGTGGCATGAGTTTTCCAGCAGGTAGGGTATGGGGAACCTTGGCTTGGGCACGTGCAGATGCATGACAGGGGCAGAATGGACTTTGGTTCTTGGTCATGATGGTTGGCAGGGTGACAATGGGACAGGGAGTCAGCCTTGGTATTTTTCTCATAGGTATAAGAGGGTGAAATGAACTGTTGTGAAGAACAAAGTCCACCAGGCTTGGCATGAGTTCAGGCACTTGGCTGTCTTCAGGTATTCAAGGTTTCTATGGTTTGTGAATATCGTGGAGGGGGTACCAGTGACACCACCTCTCCAATGCAAGCTTGACTGCCAGCAGCTTACTATTCCCAACATCATAATTCTGCTCTGCAGACAAAAGCTTTCATGACAACACCAAGTTTGGGCTTTTCCCAAAAATGCTGTGATAATACAGGGTCAGCATGTCACAATATGGGAGCTGTGGTGAAGGGTGGCTTTAGTTTGGCAAAGGCTTCATCAGCTATGAGGTTCCAAACCAGGCATTTGGGGTGCTTTTGAGGAGGGTCACGAAGGAGGTACTGATAGAGCTAAAGCCATGAATGAACCTCCTGTAAAAATTGATTGTTTTGGGAGTGGGAAATTCTGTCACAATGGCCACTTTGGCCTTGTCCAATTCCATGCCTTCTTGGTTGACAGTGTCCCACAGGAACAAGACTTCTGGTACATGAAACTTGCATTTCTCCCCCTTGACATAATTAGTATTCAAGGAAATGGGATAGAACCTTCCTGACATGAGCAACATGGGTCTCAATAGAGGGGGAATAAATCAGGGTGTCATCGATGTGCATAATCATGAACCTGCCCAGGAAGACCTTCAGCATGTCATTGATAAAGCACTGGAATACTGAGGAAGTGCAAGAGAGCTTATAAGGCATGATGCAGTACTCATAATGGCCAGAGGTGGTGCTAAAGTTCATTTTCCACTCGTCACCCTGCCTGATATGTACAAGATTATAAGCACTATGCAGATCCAGTTTCAGGAATATCTAGACAGACTTGAGTTGTTCCAGAGCTAAGGGGACTAATGGCAGTCGATAGGGGTACTTAACTGTAATCTGGTTCAACCCTTGGTAGTCAATGCAGGGGTAGAGGCTTCCCCTTTTTTTTCCTCCACAAAGAAAAAGCCAGATGAAGTGTGAGAGGTGGATGGATGTAATCCTACATGGCTCATTGCTCAGTGAGGGACAGTGGATAAATACAGTTGCATGGGGCATTGTACTGGTCAGAAGATCAATGGCACAGTCATACAGTCAATGAGGCATCATGCCACTGGCCTTAACTTTGCTGAAGACTTTATTGAGGTCATGATATATGTCTGGGATGTGAGTTGTGACCGACATGTTGGGAGTTTCAACTGACATATATTACATAGATGCAACAGTGAGTCATGGGAAGTACAGACAACTATAGAGGCATTGTTGGAACTGCTTGGTGATTTTGTTGTCCTGCCATGAACTCTGAGGATCATGAAGATGATTCCAGGGGAATCCTAGGATTATTGGATTGTTCGTAGTGACTGTGACCAGAAAGGAGATGACTTGGAGAAGGAGTGGCTTGGTACATCGTAGTGTTGTAGTCAAGACCACCTAAACCAAGACCAAGTCATGACCAAGACCAAAGTGTATTGAGACCAAGACAAGACCAAGACTTTGAGGGGTTCAGATCAAGTCAAGACCAAGGCAGGGCGAGACCGAGTCAAGACCAGGACCAGGCCAGTGTGTGTGAAGGGGTGGGGGAGGGGTGATAGTTATTAACAGGAAGACATTTTTCAAATTAGCAATGAGTCACATTATTGGTGTCATTTGAAGCAGGAAATTTTACATCCAATTACAATAATAATGTGAACAAATAAATCAGACAATGCATAGACAATTTAGTGAAATCCCCACAGTTGTGGTCTTGACTGGGCTTGAAATACAATCCTGAGTCCTCTTTATCGGAGACTGAGACCTTCAAAAAGTGGTCTTGAGACTGGACTGGTCTTGAGTACCATAACACTCGCAAAAGGTAGAAGCTAAACTATAAAACTCCCATAAAAAGTAAACAATCATGCAAGAGAGATATCAATGTAATTAACTCTTTAAAAAATAATTCCCAGGTGCTGAGTATGTATGTGCTTGTTGTATGTCTCTCTGGATAAGAACATCTGCTAAATGCTTGCAATGTAGTGAGCAGAGTGAAAGTCTGACTGAACTTTTCATACAGGTTGTTCAGCTGGAGCTGAGTGGCAACCATTTTCTCCAGCACTTTAGACAGAAAGGGGAGATTTGAATTGGGCTTGTAGTTGGACAAAATTTCTGGATCTCATGTGCTCTTTCTGAGAAGAGGCCTGATGCTGGCAGTTTTGAGCATTGGTGGAATCAAGCCAGATTGTAGAGAGCTGTTCGCAGTTTGGGTGTTGAAGGAACCTATTTCAATAAAGTTGTAAGAAAAGGATCCAGGGCACAAGTGGATGACTTCATGCTTGCGATGGTGTGTTAGACTTCACCCTGTGTAACCTCAGCAAAAGAATGGAGATGCATGTACTCCTGTGGAGTGTAGACTGATGAATGACTGGATGGATAGGTTCCCAAAATGAATGCTAAAATCTCCAAGTAGAACAATGTTTGAAGACATTGTGCAGAGTGTAGTGAGAAGTTCATGTATCTCTTTGAAGAAACTTGATGTTGCTTTTGACAGATGGTAAATAACTCACAAATTTGAAACACTAGTGTTGCACCACACCCACTGACCCCAACTAACAAGCTACTTTACATCCTTTACCAAATAGTTTTAAACACAAAGTTATTATACACAAACACACAATAACACGCACTCTGTGGTCCACAGGAACAATCATGTAGCTTTCCAATCCACTGACTAGCGCCAATAGCCAATAATGATGAGTGACAGCTCATCAACACCATCATGTGAAGGATCCAGCATGATGAAAGTCTTTTTTTTCTAAAACATAAAAGAAGGATGACAATCAATAAGAGTTCAGAGTGATCCTGATAGAGATGTCAGCTCAAATGAAAAAGAGGTGATAATTTAAGGTAATTTACTGTGGCTGTATTCAAAGGAAAGAAGAAAATTGGAAATAGCAAAGAAGAGAAGTGAAATTTCTAACCAATCTCCTGCTCACTTGTACAGATCCTTGGCTACTGATATTATACTGGTAGAGAGATATTTGCTTTTCTTGCCTTTCTAGATGTTGTACAGTAGAGGTGGTCAGAAAATGGGAACTGCAATAAGTGCTACTAGAGGTCACTGGGGCAGAAATGACGCTGCCCCATGTGTGAAGCAGCAGACAGGATGGGTACATGCTCAGAAAATAAAGTATATTATTGTACCTTTAGGGGTCAGATTCATTGGAGACAGCAAATCAGGAAGCAGAGTTGGTTAGTAAAGATGAGGTGAGGGCAGCCATGAAAAGAATGAAGACTGGGAAAGCAGTCGGACCAGATGGTATCCCGATTGAGGCTTG
>JANZLB010000004.1:34717441-34734724 GCA_026167865.1 Notarius quadriscutis | reverse complement strand
AAAATTAAAAATCACCAATTGGTCTCCAAATTATTAGATGCCATTCTGCTCCCAAAACAGTTGGCTATCATTAAGTGCTCTGCACACACCAGAGGTCAAGACGAGGTAACCAAAGGTAACGCCTTCGCCGACACCACCGCCAAACACATAGCATGCACTGAAAAAAATTTGGACCATGGTTTACTTAGAAAAACCTTGTACACGTTTTGCACACAGAAATACTAAGTAAATTTAACTCCGCAATTTTTAAGTAAAATTTACTTGCAATTCCTTACAGTTTTTACTAGTAATACCAAAGTAATGTTCACAGCTGAAATCAAGTATTTTTTACTTAGTTATGTTTTGATTAAAATTTACTGGTAAAAACCTAGTACACGTTTTGCACATAAAAACTACAAGTAAATATTACTAATGGACACAGCTTAAAATATCTCCCTCAAAAATGAAGACACACAATATCCAAAATTTTGCCTTTTATTTTCCCCAACACAAAATCTGCATACAAAAAAACAAAGTGGGCATTTTGTACATGACAAAATAAAATTCTTAAAGATGATTAAATGTTCAATAAAATGTTAAATGAAACAGTGGAACGCAAAAGCAAAAAAAGAGAAATGGGTGTGTGTGTGTGTGTCCATTTTTGGCCATTAAGCTGATATTACACCCCCCCCTTGAGATAAATGATTGAGTTTTACCTTTCGCCTGTACTTTCGACCGTTGGCTGAGCATGGCAGTGCAAATTTTACCTCCAAGCTAGCAGTTAACAGACACCAGACACCAGTTAGCTGCCATCTGGTCTCATAGGACTCAATGTTAATTGCTAGCTTAGAGGTAAAATTTGCACTGCCATGCTTAGAGAACGGCAGGGAGTACAGGAGAAAGGTAAAACTCAATCATTTAACTTAAAGGGAGGTGTAATATGAGCTTATTTCCAAAAACGGTACAGCATCACTTTAAGAGAAGTAATCCAGAAACATTTGATCACAGAATGATATAAAATGAGCTCAAATATGCCAAGAGACAAGATTCAACCACAGATGAACAGTGTGAATCTCTGGTCTGAGGTCTAGGGCCAATTTCTGTGAAACATAACGTGTGTGTGTGTGTGTGTGTGTGTGTGTGTGTGTGTGTGTGTGTGTGTGTGTGTGTGTGTGGAATGAGTTAGCCTTGGGTTATACACATAACGGAAAAGGTTTGCAAGGGAACCCACTAAATCGGCCTATAGTGCACTATAAGAAAATATTCAAAATGTTCCCGGATTAAAATTCTTTAAAATAAAATAAGAAAAAGGTAAAAAGCTGTACATGCCCATCTGAACACTAAGTCATTTAGCAAACCTAGAAAGACACATAACTGAAAGACTTATGAACAGACTTCAATGTGAAGTCAATCACATCTGTAACATACAAAGGCATATTCCCCTTTTACAGTAGTAGACTTGCTCTCAAAGAACCCACTTTTGGGGAGAATGGTAAAGTTTAAGTCATCCAAACACCAAAAAAAACCTTTTGGAACACTTTAAAGGCTCAGATAGGTTGCAAAATGAAGTGCACATTTAGTGAGTACACAAAGCCCATGAGCAGAATGCAAGCAAGCAGGTCCTATAAATGATATGAAGGCTGAGAGGGAACTTGCTAAATGGACCTATAGTACACAGTAATAAAAGGTTAAGAAAGAATGCAAATCTCAAAAAAAAAAAAAACCCACCAACCTGTACAGGCCCATTTTTTTTTTACAGTATTTAAGACATTAAATAAACCTAAACTAAAGAGCAAGACACATAACTCAAAGCCTTTTACAAACCGTTATGAACAACTTCACAATAATGTCAATTGCATCTGCTGCATGAGCTGTAATCACATTTTTCTTTTACATTAGCAGTTTCCTTCGCAGAGAATCCACTTTGGGGGAGAACTTTAAATTATCCAACTCCAAAAGCAACTTTTGAAACACTTCAAATGTGTATTTCAATTTTGGAGGATAACTGAGATTCAGGGAGTACACAAAGCCCATGAGCAGAATGCAAGCATTAGTGAGTGTTTTACAACCACCCAATACCTCTGTACCATCAATCACAATGATGACATCAGTTGGGGGGGCACCCTCTCCAGCACTGCCAAGCACAAGGATCTTGATCACACTGTCTTTGATATCTTGTTCGATGACATCCTTGGAGACATCCTGCTAAACACAACACAAACCATAGCGGTCAAAAACTGCACAACTCACAAATCCAACTGCTGCCATTATAAAAGGGGTGGGAAACACACACACACACACACACACAGGCACAGACACACACACCTGGTAGTCTTTAATGAGCTCCTCTGTCGATTCTCCCAGGAAATGGATCAGACAACGGATGACCGCATCATGGCTATCGATCTGTCGCTGTATAAAAAAAGAGCATAAATAACTACAATGCTTAAAAATTAAGGCAACACCAAAACAATGAAACTCCATTCCAAGCCAATTACATTTCTGTGAAATCAGCCTGTCCACTTAGGAAGCAACACTGATGGTGAATTCATTTCACCTACTGTTGTGCAAATTTAAAAGGCAACAGGCGGACATGATATGCCCTAAAAATGAGTGATTCTGTAGGTGTCATCCACAGACCAATTCTCTGTTCTGCTCTCTGTTTTAGGCTGATGTTTTAGTTGCATTTGCATTTCGCCATGGTCTTGTGCCTTGATGAACTTTAAGGTGGTGACTACCACTCACTGGGGTCACTCAGATAGTGCAAGATGGCAACTTCAATGTGAGCTGTGGCAAGAGCGTCAGCTCAGCGTCAGCTCTCTTCCCTCTGAAGTATACGGAACATGTAAAAGACACAGGACACAGGCTAGTACGTCAGGGGACATGGAGGAGGTAAACCCAGCAGCAGGATCACTACCTCATCCTTAGTGTATGGAGGTACAGAAGAAACATAAGAGTATTAGGGCCTAATATCCACACGTGGCCTGTGCTCGCCGCCCACCTCTGTGGAGTGTAGTTTGCATAAGTCAGAGAATATCAAAATTGCCCAACTCACCATTGGGCCTTGCACACTCCACAAATGATTCAAATGGTTCACACCGAGTACCAACTTGACAGATCGTGGAAACAGGCTGTAGAATGCTACCTGCGAATCCATCTGTGGAAAGCACAGGATGCACGTGTGTGGACGTTGGGCCCGAATACTGTCCAAAGGAGGGGACAGTGATCCTGTTGCTGAGCTGTATGACAACCTCCATGTCCCCTGACATACTATCCTGTCTCCTGGTGTCTCTTACATGTTTAGTACACTTCAGAGACACAACAGATGTTCATGCCACAGTTCATATTGATGACCTGAATGTCTTGTATGAATTGTGCAATTATTATTATTGTGATTACTATTATGATATGTGCCACGACTTGGGAAACTCCAGTAAGCAATAGCCACCACCTGTTTCCTCCAGAGGAGGGACACTTCATAAAATGCAAATGTCACCAAATCAACAGCCAGGAAGGAGAACAGATATAGTCTGTGGACTCCACCTGCAGAATCACTACCGTTTAGGGGGTGTCTTGGAAATTTCCCTTGTCATCCAGCCTGCTGCCTTTTAAATTTGCCAAACAGTAGGTAACATGGAGTCACCATCAGTGCTGCTTACAAAATTGCTGACTGCAGGTGTAATTAATTTGGGAAACAGAATTGTGTTGTGTTAGTGTTACCTGTAAAGAACAGTGCAACGTACTTCCATAATGAAACGTGTTTTCTGAATTGAGAAGAGCTGATCAATACCTCACTGAGCTTTGTGCGTGATCCCAGTCAGTAAGACATTCTGTTACGACGACTTTGATTATAGTACCCATTTTTATGGCAAAGAAAAATCACCACATTGAATTCTGTGTAACTGGTCAGATAAGCGAATGTAAACAGGGAAAACGTGGAAGAGTTAAGTCGCATTAAACTTCAGCCCATGCTGAGCATTGCGACATACTAACAACTCGCCTGACTGACTGGGAGCACACACAAAGCTCAGAGGTATGGATCAGCTCGTTTCAATTCAGAGAACAGCACATTTCATTAAGGAAGTAAGGTTGACTGTTCCTATAATAGTTTAAGCAGTACACAATGGATGCTACCCAGTATACAAGCACAACTGAACAAGTGTACCATTAGAGATTGAGTGGTAATCACACTGGTCAAACAAACCAGCTCTGCCATGATGGACATGACATGCATCCTTACAAAATGTGAGACATATGGAACAGGCAAGTACACTCTATACATGGGTTTCCCGTTAATTAACAATCACCGTCTGCACGTCCCTGGCTGCGTACTCATCAACCTCTGATTGTTGGAAACTGCTGTCACTCAAACTGCTGTTAATCGCTGATTAGCATCTTGCCCCTTCTCACATCACAAAATGTTTTTAAATGGGAAACCCATGTATAATATAAAGATAAATGCTGTTGCAAACGACCAGATTGATCTGCATTTATTTTTTACCTGACTGAGCGACTCCAACACGCTTTTCATTTTTGCGCCTGCAGCCCCACCCTTGGTCTTGAAAATGGTCAGGAGTTTTGGAGTGTAGCCATCCATCTTCGTCAAAAAGGTTTGGTCCAGGCGGATAGCTGTGATCCTCTTGAACTCCTCCTTCACCTAAAAACAAACAAAGACACAAGCACACAACACACAGGCACACACATGAAAATGTTTCAGCTTAGAAATGTTTTTTACAAGCTCATTCTGGATTGATACATCAATGAATTTAAAACATTCCAAATTAATTAACTTCAAAATATCTAATGACCTACTAACTGACATGAAAGTGTGGCACAAACATTCACATTTACCTGAGAGTCATAGAAAAGAGCAGGCCATCTCTCCATGACATCTGGGACAGCAGGCATCTGGTTGACAACCTCCATCCGTCGATATGGGAAAGTGTTCTCCATTTTCTCACTGATAATCTTGTCGTTGTTGGCCTTTTTCACTTCTGTGAGTAGAACCACCCTCTCTTCTTCCATTGTTTCTTTTGTTTCTCCAAGTGGCAATGGTGGCAAATAATTTACCTCAGCCTTTTTCGGTCTTTTGAGGCCTTTGGGACGGGAAGTTATCTTTCTTGAGTTCACCTCTAGCTCTGGACAGGCAATTTGGAGCCCTCTTACTTTTGCCCGGTAATTGCCCATTTTATACTTGATTCTTTGTTGCCATCCATACATGCCATTGAATGAGCCTGGCTCTTTGAGGCACGGATACTTCTCTGCCAAGGCCTCAACTACGTTCATCACTTGGATTCCTGATGGGTAAGCTGCGTATTTAAATATTTTCTCAGCTAATTTCTCGAGAACGCTGCTAGTCACTTTCGGGTTGTTTAACAGGGTTCCATTGGCATGGTAAGCTCTGTTTCCTGCCTCCAGCAAGAGCTCAATCTCAAAGGAAAATGATGGAATTTCAAACCGTCTTGGCCATGGTTGGGAACGGTATGATGCAGAACTTTCATCAGATGATGAAGAAAGCAAGACGGTGTCCTGAGATGCTAAAGATGTGGATGACATGACGTCTGATTCCGGTAAGTGGTCCTCTTTCTCTTCCACTGCGCTGAGATTTACAATGACTGGTTCAACTTGGACAACTTTCAGGGTACCCATGTCTTGCACATCTTCTATAGAGGTCAATGTGAAGAACTGACCCCCAAACTCCATATCTTGATACATTAGAGTAAAGCCATCTGGAGTGCTGAATGTGCTCTGGATGACAAGCTTGAGATCCTGTAGAGAACTGGGGATACCTGATGGCAGAAGCAATTTATGCACTGTATGATCATCAAAGATGATCCGTAGCTTTGCTGGAGTGGACATCTGAGCAGGCAAGAAGACACTGAAAAAAAAAGAAAGTCCATTTAGTTCATTCTGACAAAAAAAGTCAATCAAATCCCATTGCTTATTTAAAAGGGAGTGTTGATGTGGTGTTTTAAGGTAACAACTCGTCGTCCTGCGATAGTGTACATAGCCAGGGGATAGAAATCAAGTAGTTCTTTGGGCTCAATTATTTGAATGTTGCCTGTGTAGTCTACCTCATAGCTCCTGAGGTGCTCATTGTACCATCCATTTAGTAGTTTGACAACAAAGACTATGCTATCCAAAACCAAGATGATCTGAGAAACTTCAGCAAAGTCAGGCAAACCTGCAGTTGAACCATAACATAGCAACATTCCTGGCGCATAGCTTGTGCCTGAGATGGCCACCTTGTTTGAGACATGGACCACTGTGACATTTGGATACTTGCGCAGCACCAAGTCTTTAATGGCCTCATTTAGTACATCTAATGTCACTTGTGATGTTTTGGTTACAGACACAGATTGTTTCAGTGCACTCTTCTCATGGAGACAAAGTGCAATCATGAGTTGGTGTTTATTGGCGAGGGTCAACAGTATGTTCCTAAAACAGCCTGTTTGTCGGACAATTTTTTTGAAAAAGCTATGCTTCGCTTCGAAGCGCATTGTCCACAAGGCAGACAATGGTCCAAATTCCCTTATGAGCTCAGGATAATGCTCAACGAAGTGATGTTTGGGAATCAGTTTGTCTTGGGGGAATACATCCAGAAATCTTTGCCGGTGTTCAGCGATCTTGGTGTCCAAGTAGCAGATGCTTTCCTCTGTGTGAGCTGGGGACATAACTAGCTCCACTATATCCTTCAGAACCATTAGCATCTGCCATACTGGATCACTCTCAGGGACTCTCAAGCCAATCAAAAAAGGCAAAAGACGCAGCAGGCACCAATTTTCATGGGCATTTCCTCCTACTGATCTTTTTGCAGAGAAATTAGCCTGGACCAAATGTGGGCGATTTGTTCGGTCAGTCCACTTGTAAGGGAACTGAGCGAGTAAGTTGTTGAATTCCACCAAGGAAAAGTACTTGTTCTTGATGAACGCATTCAGTGACAATGCCAGCTCTAGGGGAACCACACCCTCAAGAAGGTCGTGTAGCACATCAGGAGGGTAACCAGACGTCACATCAAAATAACTCAGCTTTTCAGATAGAGCACACTGTTTTTTCACCCCATAGCATGGAGTAAGAGAGGGACTTGATAAAGCTGTCTGAACATGCAAGGTGTGCTGCTCTTGCCTTCTTCGCTGAAAAACTCCTGATCTCACCTCTGTTGTCTGAAACATAGCGCGCTCTCCCAGACAAAATCGACAGACATGAGGTCCTGAGAAACTTTCAACAAATCCTGCCACAGCATGAGCACCCAAATTGTCAGCCACTACACTCACCACAGTGCCTTTGATCACTTTCCCAAAACTTGGAATAAAAAGACCATCTTTCTCTAGGCTTTGAAGATCCCGCAATAGTGGCTCTAGCACTGTCTGAAATCCAAACTGTTTGGTGTCACTGGCCTTACAGAGAATGGCTAAGTATATACTTGTCAATGCCGATCTGGCATGTGCTGGGATGTTGCCCAACACCCAATACACAGCAGTGATTTTGTGTATCTTTCGGGATGTTCCAAGCGGACAGCAGATCTCAAAGTCATCTATGTAAAGGATAAGACTTAATCTATCCTCGTCAGCAGAGAAAAAATCATTTTTCTGAAAATGAGACCCATCTTGAAAAGACTGATACTTCAATGCACAGTCCGAACTCCTTGTAGCAACTAGGTGGTTTTCTGGAGAATTCTTAAGAATCTGTGACAAGGATTGCAGTATAGGAATATATTGGAATGTTTTATTTTCCTTCCTGTTCAGAATGTATTCTTTTGGCTCCACAACTGAAAAATGTGACTTCATATATTCCCTCCTCCTATAAGATGTAGTAAAAGGACCATCTTTCCTTAAAGCTGAACTAATAGGGTGTGACTCACACAAGTTGCTCACCAAATCACGTAACAGAACTGAATCAAAGTCATGGTTGTGTTTCTTGAAGGTGCACTCGATAACATGTCTCAAAACTGGTCCAGATGAGGAGCAGGATATGAACTGTAACTCATCTACAATTTCATCAATGCACTTGTTCGGCACATTGTAACAACTCTCCAATTTTAGAAAGAGCAGTCCAAGTCTATCCTGTATAACTTCAGACAAATCCTCACATGGTTCCACAAAAACCTCTGTATCCTCTTCAGAACTCACTGGATCATGTTGGATGATGGGAGTATCTGAATGCGTTTTCAAGACCTCAGGTTTAAAGTCTTCATGCGAGTGCTGACCATGTTTCCTGCTCTTATGAGAACAAAAGGTTGAATAGATGTTTGTACTGAAGCTACAGTCTTTGAATACACACTGAACAACTTCAAAACTCCTCAGATGACTGTGTAAATGTTCAAAATACTGTTTCTCTGAGGAGAAGGAAGCTAAACTGCAGCGCTGACAACTGAACGAAACTACCACATTTGATGCAACTGATTCCACATGATGACGGGATAAATGGATCTTGAGAGCATTAAATGTTTTGAATGAACAAGGACAATTAGCATATAGGCAAGGTATGGATTGAATACGGCCACTGTATCCATGTTTGAGTCTGTAGTGCTTGAAAAGATCAACCCTTTTATTTGAGGCAAAGCTACAACTTTTACACAGCCACCTCATGGTGGGACACCTAGGGAAAGAAATAAAAATAGAAACAATTTATATAATTACTGTACATTTTTGGTGCACATGCACGCACACATAACTTATGTGCACGCAACACACATGCTGTATTGTGATTGGGTGGTCAACTTACCCTAACAGGGTGCCTCATGGGGGGGGGGGGGGATGTGCAGCTCGTCCTATAAAACAATTAGCACAGTGTACCATTAATTAATAATGTGCCCAATAAACATCCAGAGTTCAATAATGACAATGTTTCAACATTTTGAGTTGAAAATGAAAAACAAGGCATAATGATCTCTAATGGCAATAGAGGGAAAACGGTAGACCTATGGCGTGCTTTCTAGCAATCATGCTTGTAGTTTTTCTTTAAGTAATTATACATACTGCAAATCAGTTAACTATATGGCATCATTGGTGGCATGAAGCCATCTTAGAAATGTATTTATTTATTATTTATTTATTTATAATTAGATTTTTGCGTGACAAGCACCCTTTTCTGAAAGAGTGCATTACAATGAACATCCGTGCCAATTTTCATGCTTGCATACCAAAGTGAATTATTATTGACCTTATCTGCTCTGCTATTTTTTTTTCATATGATTACGGTCAGTGGTGCTGTTTAGCAAGCTGATAATGGTTTCTAATACAGGAATGTTCGTTCTGCTAACTATTTCAATCTTACTTACCGATTGCATCAAATGACATACAATTAGCCCAACATATCCTACTATACAAACATTTTAATAACCTAAAAGAATTGGGCCACACAACCACGAGGTCAGCGCCATCTTACTACGATCATAACGGCTAACAACTAGGCTCTAACATTAGCTATTACAGCTAAATAATTCTAAAATCGGTTTCTAAAGGCGCCTGTTCGTGGCTCAGATCATTCTTCTTCTCCTTCAACCCTCACTCCTCATCAGTTTATCTACTACACCTGCTACTAATACAAAACTAACATGTTTAATACTCTCGTCGTCAGAATCA
The DNA here is from genome assembly GCA_026167865.1 of Notarius quadriscutis. Classification (NCBI taxonomy): domain Eukaryota; kingdom Metazoa; phylum Chordata; class Actinopteri; order Siluriformes; family Ariidae; genus Notarius; species Notarius quadriscutis. Next base: position 34,725,161 of record JANZLB010000004.1, on the reverse strand, counting down.
AAGCCGGGCTCATTATACGCTACCAAACCAGCTAGTTCTACCACTTCAGTGACCATTTCTGATGTGACCGTTCAACTTCCAATACTCAGCATAGTCCGCCTATCCTCTTGATTTTACTAAAATGTAGACAGTCTTTCCCGTAAACCCCTGACCTTAAACAAGTGAGTGGTAAATGCTGATTGTGTTGAACTGATTCGCAACTGAAATAACTGACGATTATTTAGCCTTGCAATATGATTCCCATTACACAAACGGCAATGTAGCCTAATCAACTACATAGCACACACATGGCTTGCTAGCAACTCTACTAGCTAGCTAACTAACTAACCACCCGCGAAAAACAGCTCACAGCGCCTCCGTCATTGTTAAAACAATAATGATTTCACCCAAGATTTTGTCTTAGCACCACTGTCCTACTTTCAATGCAGCAGAGATGTCAAATCGCCGCATCAATATCACGAAAACCCAGATACCATCCTATCGATATGCTGCAATATTACAGTGCCCCAAAATGCGTTCAAACGAAGTAGCAAAGCACGCTTACCTTAACCGTGATGAATTTCCACACTTCAAAACGTCTGGGAAGGGGGAGCACCGACGACAAACAATGATAGAATTGAATGCACGTAAAGTTTAATCCACGACGACTACTCCCTACCTCAAAATCTAACTTGGCACCAAGTTCATCACACTCACTGGGGCATGCGACCTGGGCATGCGTAACGTCTGACGTCACACCAGTGTTCTACTGGCAACAATTTACTTGCCTTTCTGTAGTTAATGTAATGATCACAACATTGCAGTATTTTTTACTGCCGTTATCACAGTTAAATTTACTGAATGTATTTAAATGAATGTGAAGACACACAATTACACAGAAATTTCAAGCAATACACTGAATTACACATGACATGTTTGAGTAATTCTCCGAATTGATACATTCATGTAGAAATTACTGTAATTGTCCTCATTGTATTTACAAAGCCAAAAAATCATTTTTTACAGTGTGTGCAGACTCTCCATTCTTATTTAGATGTGCAACAACGACATAGTTACAGCAAGCTGTCCACAGAGACATCCCCCCAGGCATGGACACAGCTGGCAAAGGTCACTTTGACGCAAGTCCTCTTGTTCAATCGACGGAGAGCAGGAGAGGTGTCAAAAATGCCCCTCTCTGCATATTTGTCTCAAAATCCAACAGACCCTGAGGAAGATGTGAACATAGCCCTCTCAGATCTAGAAAAGAAACTTTGTCAGCACTTCAGGAGGATAGAGATCAGAGGAAAAAGGGGAAGAAAGGTTCCTGTGCTTTTGACCCCTGCAATGCAAAAAGCACTGGATCTGCTTGTCAGCAAACGGGAGGAGTGTGGGGTTCTTCAGAAAAATATCTACTTATTTGCAAGACCATCTGCTTTTACCTGCTACCGTGGGTCTGATTGTCTTCGACACTTCGCCAAAGTTTGTGGTACAAAGAGTCCTGAAAGTCTCACTTCTACAAAACTGCGCAAACAAACAGCAACTCTGTCTCAAATTCTCAACCTCAGTAATACAGAGCTGGATCAGTTAGCTGATTTCCTTGGCCATGACATAAGGGTGCATCGACAGTTCTACAGACTTCCTGAGGGGACACTCCAACTTGCTAAAATTAGCAAAGTTCTCATGGCTCTGGAGCAGGGACGCCTAGCACAATTCAAGGGCAAGAGCCTAGATGACATCAGCATTGATCCCGATGGTACTAATTATTTATTTTCAGTTGTTCCTAGATTCTTGTATTTGCTCATCTAAAGTTATTGATTGTCAGAATCAAATGAATTGCATTCTATGATCACTAACAGTCACTCTCCTCCCTCCCATCCCCTTGCCAACTCACAGAAAATGTGCACATGGACAGTGACACTGAGGTGGCATGTGAGTCAGACTCACAAGGTAAGTACTTTTGATATGGTATTAAATGTAACACTACCTATGTAATCCAGGATGTCAAAATCAAGTGTTTTGACTCTTATCTTGTTCCAAGTCTTGATATCTGCTGTAACTGACTCTGATCTGACTCTTATATTTACATGAATGTTAATTTAATATGACACATCTTATTTTTCCTGAGCTTCTTGATTCAAATACTGGAGGTCTTAGGTCACATATATTAAGTTGATAGACCTAAGTTGCCGATATGATTTCTACCATTGATAGTACACGGTCTTAGTTGTAGCACTCAGTCCTCTTATACAGCTGAGTTATAGAGTGGAGTTTTTTTTTTTTCTCACAATCATTTTCAGTACACTTCAGTCACACAGAATTTGTCCAACCTCAGTGTAAGAATTCAGCCACTAACCAGTGCATCCAAATTACTTTTTCTCTCTTATATGCAGTGAAATACTTCCACTGTCGAGCCTGGTTGTAAGGAGAGAATTTCAGCAACACTAGCAGTCCGAATTGGGCAAAATACAGAGGAAAAGGATCAGATTTTAATCAGATGTATTTTAGCTGATACCAGTCCATTAAACTACACTTAGATTGGTCCCAAAACCGGTTCTTAGATTCGGCTTGGGACATGTCTAATTTACTGTGGTATAAGTAAGATTTCATAATTAATAGTTTTTGAAATTTGTTTTCTTCTCATTTTCAGAGACTCAGGAGGCAATTACTCAAAGGGAAGAGGACGAGACCACATCGCCAGATGTGAGACATAGCGATGCAAGATCATGGCAGCACCCAATGACACCTCCACAAGCCTGTCACCACCAGTCACCAAAAAAGAAAAGGGGTAAAGTTTTAACGAGAACAGCCCGTATTCACACAAGTTGGAGTAGCTTAATTTCCTTAGGTTTGGGAGTCCCCCCCAAGGAAATGGTATGTTTTTCAATACAAAATATGCAGTTTCACATGATTTTGCACCTATATTATGACAATATCTATGAGACCTCTAGCTTGTCCAAATTTTGTACACAGTCTCATAATCAATAGTTTCTTGACTTTTGTTCCTTATTTAACATTTCCACAGAGAAGCACAGAAATATTCATTTATATTTATTTATTGTTTTACAGGTCGCCAGCCTTCCAAGAAAAGGATGTGGGAGAAAGAGGAGGTGGTTGCTGTCGAGAAGCACATGATGTCCTTCATTACTTCGTGTCGAGTCCTGGGGAAAAGCGACTGTGATAAGTGCCTTCAACAGGAAAAAGTAGCACTCAAAAACAGAAATTGGTTGGCCATAAAGTTCTACATTAAGAATCGAATCACAGCTCTCAAGAACAAAGTTTAAAGTGGTCATTTAATGTATGTTTACACTGGTTATGCATGTTGTGTGACAACATGTAAATTATGTTATTCATAGATGACTTTACCATTTGCTACATAACATTTGGAGCCTGTTACTACCAGGTGTAAACGGATATATACTGTTCAGTGTTTCTGTTTTTTTTTATTTTTGATACTAATGTTCTAATGGATACAATAGTTATTATATAATCTCCTTATACCTAATCTCTTATCTGAAAAAAAGCTGTTCTGATCTTATTTATTTTAGTCTTATTTCATCTAAACTCTATTTGCCTTTTTATCTTATCTCCTCTATTCTTATTTGAGTACATCTCTTTTAATTTAATCCTTTGTATTATCATCTCATCTTCTCTCTTCTAATCTCTTATTTTATCTCATATTGTCACAACCCATCTCCACTTGTTTTATGTCCCCCCATCTTATGTCTTGTCATTTCCCCTCATCCTCTTTCATCTGACACTTTACCTAATCTATTGTTACTTTGTGTTACCTCATCTGGTCTAATCTCATCTCATCGCAGTTCATTTTATCTTATCTGATCTAATCTCATTGTCATTTCTCATCTCATTTTAACAAATCTCATCTCCTCTCCACTCACACATATTATCATAATTTCTCTTTTTTTCATCTGAGTTTATTATTTGATCTCATCTACTCAGTTTATCTCATAGTTTAGGTTATTGCCTATAATATTTTACTTCATTTTCTCCAATTTAACTAATGTCTTCTCATTGTATCCTTTATTTTCAAGTTAACCTGTAACGGCTGTGTTCAACCGTTGAGTTTTCAGCAGTTAAGTATTTGTACTGGTACAAAAATTATTAGGTTTATAATCGATTAATCTGCACATAACGATGTTTCAAAGTCCAATGTGACCTCTTTAATTTGCAATTTCTTAGTCCAACCTAAAGCCCAAATCTATATCAGTGATATAAGGGTGTAAGTGACTATTTAAAACCTTTGGTTTAATACTTTTGTGATACAGAAATGTAAAAGAAAAACCTATTTGGGTTCATTGAACATTCAAATAAAATTTTTGAACATTAAAATTATATCCAAGTCTCTCATTTGGAGCAACTTGTGTTAAATTCAGCCAAGGAACTAAAACATATTATATTGTACCGCTAATACAGCAGCATGGCATGCAATTTGTATTATTCTTTCTATTTTGTTCTCCTTTAATTTCAATTTTAAACAGTTTTTGTACCCAGTGATGTTGGCATGTTGACATTTTTCATTCATTTTCTTGTTAATTGGTGATGCTTTTAACCTAATAGTAGTTTTTATATTGATTGAGCCTATATTGAGTGGTCTGCATTTAATGTTATGTTATAGAACCTAAATGTTGATATATTTCCAAGTTCTAGTGGATTAATATCATGCTGTATCATACAGCACTCACCTTGACAGTCAGTGATGGGTCCCCAAAAATGTTTAACCTGAAACTGTGTTAAATGGTACTCAGGAAGAAGAAAAACCAGACAGTGTGTACATACTGACCTCACATGTATCTAAAAACCTGACAGGTCCTCGGGAAGCTGGTCTTAGTCAGGTCTAGGTGCTCTACTTTGTCTTATTGATTATTTGAAGTCACATCTCTGTTTAGCGCCCCTTCAGGATACTGACTGATTTTTTTCAAAGCTGTACAACCACAAGAAAGGGTGGTTCCCAGGAAGCATGGCCTGGTCTGGTGGCCCTACCATGCGAAAAAGACAAGGCTGTGTGTGTGAGTGAGAGAGTGTGTCTGAGAGTGAGTGTGTGTGTGTGTGTGTGTATGGAATGCGAATGGACCGCGCGAGCCTTGTGCCAGGCCCCGCTGATGGTTAACAAGGAGAGCACGAAAAAGGGGAAACAAAGGATCTGTAGTTTAAACTAGTCTCGGCTAGGCCTTAAAACCAACTTGTACCCAACCCTTAGCTATTCCTGAAATCCCAATGTTGAGAAGTGTAGTACGATGGAGGGAGTAAAAAAGAGAGAGAGAGTGAGAGAGAGAGCATGTACGATCTAACTAAATACAGATAGTAAACAAAGTAAATCAAACAACACACGGTCTAAGACCGAGTTTCATGTGAATCAAAATGCGTACATTTAAACCATAAATGAATTCAAATAAACTACACTCTTCGCATTAACTAGCCACAACTAAGACTAACAATTGCCCAGATACCAGCCTTAATTGAGATCGCTCTTGTTTGATGACTGAAAGTGCGCCGTCTGTTATCCGAAGACACCACGGAGCGCAGGTCCAGGGAGAAAACAGTTCTGTTCCTTTCACTTTTACAGCTCGTCAGCTGAAGATCTTTGGTGTCTCGTCGGTCGTCCGATGATTTGGAAGGAATCTTGTTTGTAGTTCGTCGATGTTGCGAAAGGGAAAAGGGATCCGGTCACCTTTTCTCTTTAAAATACTGCGTGGGTTGCAGTAACTAACCAGTTCAGTTATTATTGCAACTATGTGAAGATCGAATACATTGAACTTTGGCTAAAGGTCCGGTATCAATAGCTCGTTCTTTGTCCTTTGTTCTCCTGTAGCACAGATTCAATGACGTCTCTCTTTCATGCATAGAAACCCATCGCCAGAGAGAAAGAATTTCGATTCCGCCGCAGGTTTAGAGCACAGTCGTGATGTCACTGTATTTGGTATCCGGTATCATCTCTGTATCCAATACCATTACAGGGAGTCAGAAGAATGGGCGGAGATCGAACATGGCATCGAGTACAGGGATTGGTGTGTTCAATGCTGTAGCAGTGAAAGGGGAGAAGATGAGCCATAAAGTGAAGCAGGGAATTGTGGGTACTATGGCTATGGCATGGCAGCCCCCCCCAACCCTCAGATTCCACTTTCACCCAGGAGTTAAAACTGATCTCACCCTTAATGTGGTGTTCTGTGCCATTTCTCTTTCTCCAATGAAGTAGATCAGCCATTTTGATGATGATGAGGAGGAGGAGGGGTGTGTTTGTGTCTGGTTATTTCTAATCTGAGGGTTTCCAGAACTTCAGCCAGCTTTTGCAAGACTTGGTCGTGGTGCCACCTGTACTGACCCTGAGCCAGTGCTGTTTTGCAACTGTAGAGGATGTGCTGCAGGGTTGGGTTCTGGGTACCACAGAACTGGCAGTTTTTATCTGCACCATACCACAGGCACATGTTGTTGGGACTTGGGAGCATATCATAAGTGGATCTGATGAGAAAGCTTAGTCTGGCTTGAGGAATCCTCCACATTTCCGTCCAATTTATGCTCCTGTTGAAAACTGCTTCCCACATAGTCCAGCCTCCTTGCTGCTGATAGCTGAGCACTTTGAACTTATATTACTCATCCTCCATCCTAACCACTTCTGAAATCACCAGCTCCCTTCTTTCCTTCCTTGTGGCTTTGGACCACATTTTGGGAGCTGTACCCCACCCCAGGCCCTGACTATGTCTTGCCAACGATCTCAAGGTGTTTCAGCCAGCTGATGGCCTAGTCAACTGCTTGCTCAACTCTCCATTTTCTCCTGGTTCGAACTAGGGGCTTGGAGCTCTGGACAGATAGATTGGATGAGTTTCCTTCTCCTGTCTGTAGCCCTGGGAAATTGATGTCAGTGGCAACTGGAGAGCATTCCTTCTGAAGAGGGCTGTGTGGGAGAGGCTCCAAAGTAAGCCCAGCCATTTGCAGATGTAGCTGTTGGCTTTGCAGTCCATTCACTGTACTGTGGAGGTGGTGATTTCACATAACTTGAAAGGCCTCAATAGCATGAACTGGTAACACCAGACTTTGAACTTCCCTGGTAGATGGCTTCTGTCAGTCCTCTCCAGCCCATCAGATAGTTGTTTGGTGATGGAGGCAGCTGTGTGCTTATCAGATGGGTCAGCTGTGTACAGCCTCCCTAAATTCCATACAGGTTGTTCCACCAACAACTCTCTCTGCCTGTTGTGAAAAAGATCTGATCATTGCTGGCTCCTTTCCAGATTGAGAGACTGCAAGATTTGGAAGGTTTGGTTCTCATCCTGGCCCATGTGAGGCGTTATTCTAGTCTTTTAAGAAAACTTGCAGTACAAACTATTGTTTGGAGAATGCTTGTCACATCATCCATATAACTCTGCAGCTCTCGGCCACACATTGATCTGACCACTTGAATCATTTGTCTTCCACTGATCAAGATGATTTCAAAGGCTAATGTAAAAAGCATGGGAGAGATTGAACAGCCCATCTCTATGCCTTTCTTGAGCAGATGTCATCATGATGCAGCCTCCTGTGTTGCATAGCAGATATAGAAAATGTCAAAGTAGCTGGATACTAGGTTCTGGATACAAGATGGGATGTAGAAGAGCTCAAGGGAAAATTTGATGAGTTGGTGGGGGACTGAGCCACAGGCATTTTCTAAATCCAGCCAGACTACATGGAGATCCGACTTCTCATGCTTGGCTCTCTGGATCTGCTCCTAGATCATGGTTGAGTGTTCTACACA
>JANZLB010000004.1:34628683-34639608 GCA_026167865.1 Notarius quadriscutis | reverse complement strand
GCTGGGATAGGCTCCAGCTTGCCTGCGACCCTGTAGAACAGGATAAAGCGGCTAGAGATAATGAGATGAGATGAGAGCCCACGACACCCGAACAAGAAGTATATATTTCTTTTGTATTTTCTCGCTTAGTTTGACAACCCCTTTCTTGATAGCCTTGATTGACAATTTCTTGACCCTGCTCCCCAACGTGTAAGGATGAATGGTTAGGATCAAACTTGTGTTGCTAGTCTCCTAATCAAGACATGACTAGAACTTGTGGCACTACGATTTCCAAATATTGCGATCACGCTACTCGTTTTTTTGTCAGTCACAGTGGTCACCATGTCAGATCATAGTGCCATAAATTTTTCCTATATCTTAGTTGGAAGACTGGCAACACTACAAGTTTGGTCCCAGCCAATAGCTCATTGTTCATGTCCTTTTGTGATGTCTGGGAAGAAGGTCAAGAAATAGTTAATCATGGCTACAGAAGGAACGTCAAGTAACACCATGTAGGAGTTGTCAAACGAGGTGAGAAAATGCAAAAATAGGAAGTTGAGGAAGTGCAGATGTGTGTTGACAGTGACTGGCAGGTTTCTCAGAAGGAACTCTATATACTCGACATGAGTGAGAGGCTGAGCTGCAATGCATGCAATTCCACAGTATGCAAGGCCTTATAGGCAGAAGAGGTGTCAGAGGAGGCAGCGCAGGCCTGCCGCAGGGTGGCCACATATGTGTAGAGCAAATCAATGGCCACCGTGACAAAAAGCAGAATTTTTAATATCATACTCCTGCCCTGCTGCCAGGGTGCTACCATGAGCTGCCTGAGGATACACACTGTAGAAGACAAGTAGAAGGATGGCTCTGCAAGGAGAAAGAGAGCACACACATCAGTTAGCACATCAGTGATGCCCAAAACCCATACCAGAGCCACGGCCACACATGCTCGCGTTGGTGTAGCCAACTCACTGTGCCACAAAGGAAAGCAGAGGGCTGTGTACCTCTCCAAGGACATGACTGCCAGGTTTAGTGGCGCATGGACAAATGTCGATGTAGACACCAGCACAATGAAGGCACAGACAGCACGTATCACCACAAAATAGAAGTAACTGAACATGCACAGCACCAGGGCAATTAACAGGTGAACGGTGTTGTTCAAGAGCATTTGGGCAAAGAGTATGTAGCGTGGTGTCTCACGGAAAATGGCTTTGGTACTCAGCGTGAACAGCATCACAATGTTAATGTAGATGAAGAAGGAGTGTGTGAATAACACCAGTAATATTCTAAAGATCTTCTCGCCTGTAAAAGGCAGTTTCATGACCTGCATATTAACAATAGTCAAAGTGCTAGACATGTTGGCCATCAGTAGTCCTGCAGAAAGAAATGGAGAATTTCTTACAGCACATGGTAACAACACAAATTTTTATTTTAGTTTCATAAAAGTACAGTCATATTTCACTCCAATTACACAAACACTGAATGCTTTAGAAATATGTATGACTATATTCACTGGAGCCAGTTATGTATTTATATTGAAATTTCCATCCATGGAAATAAAATATAGATTCAAAACATTTTGTATCATTGTCAGCACTTTCATTGTCAGCATATCAAATATGTATACCAAGGAATCAGTTAATCATGCTATATGTAACATACCGTAATATTAATACAACTGGAAAGCCTAAAAGTATATCATGTAAGCCGTTAAAGATGTCAAAGTATAAAAGTGTCACTACTGCAAATGTAGAAACCACCTACAGTGTAGTGAGCTTTACACCTAAAAGACTCACACCCCTGCTCAGTCTTTGCATGACAAAGTCACTATTTAAATATAGCACATCTATCTTACATCAGTGACCCTTTGGAGTTTTAAGCTCTGAGTCAATAGTGTCTGTCAATAAACATTGTCCTTTAACTCATTACAGTACAAGAGATAATTAATGGACTTTTCTGAAGTAGAACTCATCTTTTTTATGAATGTTTTGACTCATCATTTAAATCCACTGTCACATTCACTTGTAGATTAATATAAACTCACTTGCCACTTTATTAGTTTGAGGCCAAAGTTTGCAGCCTCTGCCAAGGTGTTGTAAGAAAAAGATATAAAGCAGCCTCTCCAATAAAGCTTGAGGTTTGCAGTGAGGCCTCTCCTGTCCAGCATGAGGACTGTGCTGAGGCCTCTTGTGTCCAGGTCTATGCAAAGACTTGTCCTGTCTAGCTCAAGGCAGGCACCAAGGGCTTTCTTATCTAGTCTAGGCTGACACCTGACTCCAGTAAGGATAGTAATGGACAGTACTCTGCTTCATCCTGACACCACAGAGGACACCTCTCAGCCTTGCACTGGCTACACAGAGGACATCTCTGTCACTCTACCTCCAGCCACAAGCAAGCACCTTGCTACCCTGCCCTCACTCAGGATATTGCTCCCTCTTAGCAACAGCAGCGTCAAAGTCCTCTGTAATGATTCTTTATGCTGGGGCAATGAGGAATTCAGAGACAGACTTTGTAATACAGGTGCAGTTTTTTATTTCTGGCTGCTTTCTCACTTTTCAGTGATTTTAATTCTACCACTTGGAAGAACGAATGAATGAACACACAAACACACACACACGTGCACACACACACTTCTCTCATTGCTGGCCTTTTGCAAGACACGCAAAGACACACATTAATAGACAACCAGCAATTAGACAGAGGTGTAACTTGTCATATATTACCTGCAGGTTCAGCCTGACCCTTCTCCATTCACAGCCAATGCTCTGCCACACCCTCACTGCTACAGCCTCCAAAAGCTCGCAAACGCTCTTCTGCTTGTGACACTTGATTATATCAGGATCTGTACTTTCAAAGAGGGTTCTGTCATGTCACCATCAGCTTCCACCTTGAACTCCATGTCCCATCAGCCTCATAGTTTGTAACCATATAAAATCACTTAAAGGGATCATCCAGCGGATTTACTTTTAAACTTATGTTAAGTAAAAGTATTTAGAGATTTCAACAGTCAAACATTCATTTTCAGAGACCAAATAGTGTTCTAGAAAAATTAAATTTTATTAAAATACAAGATGGGCCTCCTGCAGAAGTGACATATGCAATGACGTGGCTTAGTGAAAGCTTGGAGTAACTCTGCTGTTTACAGTATATGCTCTGCTTACATCATGGTTTTGATAGTAGAGTTTGAACGACTCATCTAATGAGACACTTTCATCTCCCAACAAAGAACACTGGATAATCTTGTCTTCGAAGACAACTGTCTCTACCTGGATTTCAACATTGACTGGTTCATCTGTTTGCACAGCAATATCCCTCTTTCTGGTCAATTCACATTCCTAACACATAAATGAAAATGAAACTACCATGAAATAAAACTTCGGAAATTTCAAATGAGTGAGTTTCATGAAAAATGTTCTGGGTAATTGTCTTATCTGGAGTATAGTAGACCATACCTGAAGCTCAGTTGAATGCTCCATCTCTTGAACCGTCAGTGATTGTTCTTTAACGTCAGTGTTTTCTTTGTTACTCATATTTTCTTCCAGTATATGCTGAAGAGCCTACAACGCATCTAAATGCCAATTACAATTCACCAGGTAAGACACCAATAATGTACCAGGGATGAATCCAGACTGATGCGCATGCAGAAATATATGCGCACCACTTGGCATCGGTCATGGAGTGTTTGTTTACTTTACCCATGGGCTATTGCTACGCTCAACCAATAGACCAGGCCAAGCCGCTTGGCATGCTCTACGCCCCTGTGAAAATCCATAGTGATCTGGTAAAATTAGTGAAAATATTTCTGCAAATGTGCATCTATCAGATTCCTGGGCTGGATCTGTCCCTGTCTTCCTTAGCCTTCGGTCTCGAGAGACCATGGATAGCGCCATGGAAGGTCAGTTTCTGGTTTGTAAGCAGCGTCTGGAGTAGCTGAGGAGCCCTATTCTGGCGTGACAGTCCTTGCTGTACTTGTTGCAGATAAAATCTGTAGGTTGCTGCTGGCTTTGTTGTCTCTGTTTCCTTGTCACTCTTTTCTCCTCCAACTGGTGGGCACGTCTTTCATCACCACTCTTCACTGCTTTCATGACAGCACTCCGCCAATGGAGTTGAAATTAATTAAAATGAGCAAGGGTGGTTGGATTCCATTTCAATTCACACAAATAGTCATGAGAAAGACCACAAAGATTAACTTTGTCCCAAGCCTAAACTTTTGAAAAGATACAAATTTAGAAGTGCCAAATTATTTCTTTTAAGTGATGATGATTTCATGTATGGAACTGGATGAAACCTTATAAAATTGGCTCTTTGGCCACACAAGGAAGCCCACCTATGAGGCACCTATAAGTGACTGCAAGACAGCAGGCAAGTGAGATGCTGGTGTTACTTGCAATAATATTAACATTTTCAGAGACAATTTTGACACATCTTTTTATTTTTATCCTATGTTGTGGTGGTCTGGCCAAGGCCACTTTGAATCTCATATTGTGCACTCTACTTTTTATCAAGTGTTGTGGTAGTTCTGCACCTGAATCAATCTTTATCTTATGCTGATTTGGCTCCAGTCATTTTGAATCATGTACTGAACACTCTGAATAATGTGTTGTTCAAGATGTATCACTTCTTATCATATGTTTTAACTCTTCCTGAATTAAACATTCATGTACTGGAAAGTTTGGCCCAGTTAATACAAAATATGGGAAGTATGAGATGTACTGCCCAACAGAAAATGTTGAAGAGATATGATGTGATATTAGATTTTTTTTTGCATACACTGTGTTACTTTTAAACTGTATAAAATAACAACTTAGTGATTTTGAGTCAGATTACTCTGCAGATTGACTTGGATTTTGTTATTGATTTAATAAAAGTCTAACTTTTCTGCAAACTGTTTGACCTTGAAATATTCTTGCTTGAGAGAGTTTCCACAAAACGTGTTGTGTTGTCATGAATTTGTTCCATATTTCTTTTGCTTTTTATTTTGCCCTTGTAAAATCTGTTTGCTGATCACATGACCTGTCTATTTTTGAGCCTCTTTTTAGACTTGCATTTCGGAATTTTCTGCCTCATATTTAATAAATAAAGCTTTCACTGGCATTCTGTTCTGCCTCCTGCATAACAATTTGTTATTATACTGAAAGTAGAATTTTTGGTGATTGTAATTATTAGTATAACTGAAAATGAACATTTGTATTCTTACTAAATTACATTTTAAATCCCTTTTTTAGACATTACAAGCTCTATCATGGCTGAAATATATTATCCTTTGAATATATTTATCCAGGGGTGGCACAGTAGTGCAGTGGTTAGCACTGTCATCTCACAGCAAGAAGGTTCTGGGTTCGAGCCCAGTGGCTGACGGGGGCCTTTCTGTGTAGAGTTTGTATGTTCTCCTCATATCGGTTTCCTCTGGGTTCCCCCAAAAACATGCAGGTTAGGCTAACTGGTGGCTCCAAATTGACTGTAGGTGTGAATGGTTGTTTGTCTCTATCTGTCAGTCCTGTGATGGCCTGGTGACTTGTCCAGGGTGTACCCCACCTCTCACCCATAGTTAGCTGGGATAGGCTCCAGCTTGCCCATGACAGTGCACAGGATAAGCAGTTATGGATAATGAATGGATGGATATATTTATCCAGATTCAATCAGTCTTGTTTCTGTAGAATTCAAATATCTTTATTACAGTGTCCTCTATGATTATTGGCACCCCTTGTAAAGATTAGGCAAAAAGGTTAAAAAATAATCCATCTTTTGGTGAAGTAGCTTCATCTCACACTGAAAAAATGAGAAAAAATCCAACTTTTAATTGAAATACATTTATGCAGAGAAAAGCAAATCCCTCATCAAGGAATAATTATTTTCAACAAAAACATGTGCAACTATTATTAGCACCCCTGCATTTAATACTTTCTACAACCTTCCTTTGCCAGTAAAACATTACTGAATTTTCTCCAATGATGACCCAGTTTTAGGTTCCTGGCAGAAGTAGCCAGATTTTGATTTAAAATATCCTGGTATTTCATGGAGTCCATGATGCCATGTACCCTAACAAGGTTTCCAGGGCCTTTGAAGGAAAAACATCCCCGAAACATCACCACAAAACCTCCACCATATTTTACAGTTGGGATAAGGTTCTTTTCATTATGGCCATACTTCTTTTATGCCAAACCTACCTTGAGTGTTTATTACTAAAAAGCTCCATTCTTGTTTCATCAGACCACAGAACACAGTTCTGAGATTTTCCTCTTGTAATTCACCAACAGTGATCCTTGGGGATATTTATTTTTTGCTTCCCTTACCATCCTCCTCACTATACATGGGGGCAAAATAAATGTGGGTCCTTTTCCAGGCCAGTTTCTAACAATTGCTGTCCACTTTTTTATTATTATTATTGCCCTAACTGTTGAAATGGGCATTTTCAGGTGAGTAGCTATTTTTATAACCATTCGCTGACTTATGAAGGTCAATGCACTTCTCCCTCATTTGGTTTGTGTGTTCTCTTATCTTTCCCATATTGATGGATGACTCAGGGAATTTAGCTTCTGTATCAGCTCATATTTGTTCCCCATTGAATTAGGAAGTCATGGATTACAGTGTGAAAGTTCCTACACACTCCAGTCAAATAAAAAAATTACGATTTTAATGGGAAACATGCTTCAGTTACATTGTGTTCATGATAATTTCCAGAGTACCAATAATAGTGGCACATGTGTTTTTGTTGAAAATAATTCTCTCTTGATGAGGGATTTGTCAATAAAAGGTTGGATTTTTCTTATTTTTTTCAGGTTGAGATGAAGCTACTTCAACAAAATGTGGATTTTATTCTAACCCTTTTTACTAATCATTACAAGGGATGCCAATAATCATGGAGGGCACTATAAATATATTTATTCAATTCAAGGTTATTTATTAACTATATTCATTAATCAATCAAATTCATACCAGTGCCACACCACAAAATCATGCATGTAAAGACTGTCTATTGGTTTCATTCACTTTTTATACAAAAAAAAATTACTTAAATTAACTTGTTTGGGAAAATAGTTTTATGAATTAAAATGAGCAAGGGTGATTGGATTCCATTTGCATTCACACAAATAAAGTAATGAAAAAGGGTACAAAGGATAACTCTGTCCCAAGCCTAACCTTATGAAATGATACAAATTTAGATGTGTGAAATCTTTTAAGTGATAAGGATTTTATGTATGGAATTGGATGAAACTGTATAAAATCGGCTCTTTGGCCACACAAAACAGCTCAGCTATGAGGCATACCCACAAAAGAATAAGTACCAAGTAACCAAGAAAGCATGGTGCATTAAAAGTGCATGGATTCTTTTCTTATGTTTATGTGTGTCTATAGATTACGTCTATTTCACTTACAGTGGCGATTAAAAAATAATAATAATAAAAATTAAAAAATTTTAAAAAGTGTGACTGCAAGACAGCAGGCAAGGGAGATGCTGGTGTTAGTTGCAATATTAAAATTTTCAGTGATAGTTTTTACATTTCTTTAGCAAATCTCACTTCTGAAATGGTTGATGATTTTTTTTTACACAAAGAAAATATTTTTCTTTTTTACATGAGACACAGCATTCTTTCTAACGTTAGAAAAAATTATTAGAATCTGTAGCTTCTCAGGATCACAAACACCCCAAAAAACATGTCATATTCATGAACTCTATACAAATATTTTTGAGACTTAACATGCCATATTTTTGTGTTTGTATATACAAAAATACATGTACATCTTTATTCATATATAGACAGAAACAAATCACCCTGTTATTGTCTCATGATTAGTGTTTTGTAAAAGCATCTCGAGGTGCAATCTTGTTTTTACCACAGTAGAGGAAATTCTGTTTGAACAATGGCCTGAAGGTCTCATCCCTCAGGCCATAAATCAGTGAGCTGAGGCAGCGTGGCAGGATCAGCACTATGAAGAAGTTGAGGAAGCGCAGATGTGTGTTTACAGTGAGTGGCAGGTTTCTCAGAAGGAACTCTATATACTCATAGAGAAAGGACATAAGCGAGAGACCAAGCTGCAGTGCATGCAATCCTACAGTACGCAAGGCCTTATGGGCAGAAGAGGTGTCAGAGGAGGCAGCGCAGGCCTGCCACAGGATGGCCACATACGTGTAGAGCAACACAATGGCCACTGTGACAAAGAGCAGGATTTTGAATATCATACTCCTGCCCTGTTGCCAGGGTGCTACCATGAGCTGCCTGAGGGTACACACTGTAGAAGACAAGTAGAAGGATGGCTCTGCAAGGAGGAAGAGAGCACACACATCAGTTAGCACATCAGTGATGCCCAAAACCCACACCAGAGCCACGGCCACACATGCTCGCGTTGGTGTAGCCAACTCACTGTGCCGCAAAGGGAAGCAGATGGCTGTGTACCTCTCCAGGGACATGACTGCCAGGTTTAATGGTGCATTGACAAATGTCGATGTAGACACCAGCACGATGATGGCACAGACAGCACGCAACATCACAAAGTAGAAGTAACTGAACATGTAGAGGACCAGGGCAATCAACAGGTGAAGGGTGTCATTCAGGAGCATGTGGGCAAAGAGTATGTAGCGTGGTGTCTCACGGAAAATAGCTTTGGTGCTCAATGTGAACAGCATCACAATGTTAATGTAAATGAAGAGGGAGTGTGTAAATACCACAAGGAACACCTTAAAGATCTTCTCGCCTGTAAAAGGCAGTTGCATGGTCTGCATATCAGAAGCAGTCAAAGTGCCAGACATGTTGGCCATCGGTAGTCCTGCAGAAAGTAAAGAATTTCTTACAGTCCATGGTAACAGCACAGATTTTCATTTTATTTTAGTTTCATAAAAGTACAAGCATAGTCCAATCCAATTATACAAACAGTAAATATTTTACAAATATGTATGACTATATTTACTGGAGCCATTAATGTTTTTTTATATTGAAATTTCCATCCAGGGAAATAAAATGTAGATTCAAAACATTTTGTATTATTATCAACATCTTCATTATTAGCATATCAAATGTGCATACAAAGGAATCAGTTATTCATGCTATATGTAACATAATATAAATATAACTAGAAAGCCTAAAAGTATATAATGTAAGTAGTTTAATATATTAAAGTATAAAATTGTCACTACTGCAAATGAAGAAACCACCTACAGTGTAGTGAGCTTTACACCTGAAGCATTCATACCCCTGCTCAGTCTCTGGGTGACGAATGCAACTCTTTAAATATACCGCATCTCTCTTACGTCAGCGAACCTTGAGAGTTTTCAGCTCTGTGTCAGTAATCATCATCATTTAATTAATTACCGTACAAGGGATCACAAATGGACATTTCTGAAGTAAAAATCATATTTTTTATTAATGTTTTGACTCATGAGTTAAATCCACTGTCATATTCACTCATACATTAATATAAACTCACTGGCCACTTTCTTAGTTCAAACCCAAAGTTCAAGGCCTCCACCATGTTGTGAGAAAAAGATACTGTATGAAGCAGCCTCTCCAGTAAAGCTTGAGGCTTGCATCAAGGCCTCTCCTCTCCAGCATGAGGACTGAGGCATATTGTGTCCAGGTCTGTGCAAAGACTTTTCCTAGCTCAAGGAAGGCACCAAGGCCTCTCTTATCTAGTCTAGGGTGGTACCTGACCTTGGTAAGGACAGTACCACTCTGCCTCACCCTGACACCATAAAGGACATATCTTAACCTTGCACTGGCTACACAGAGGACATCACTGTCATTCTGCCTCCAGTCACAAGCAAGGAGGTCTTTGCTCCTTGCTACCCTGCGCTCACTCAGAATATTGCAACCCTCTAGGCAACAGTAATGTCAAGACCTCTGTAATGATTTTTTATGCTGGGGCAATGAGGAACTTGGAGACAGACTTTGCAATACAGATTCTGCTCTTATTTCTGGATGTTTTTCCACTTTTCAGTGATTTTAATTCTACCACTGGGGAGAACAAGAGAAAACACAAACACACACACACACATTAATACACAGCCAGTAATTAGACACAGGTGTAACTCATCACATGTTACTTGCTGGTTCAACCTGACCCCTCGCCGTTTACAGCCGATGCTCGACCACAACCTCGCTGCCACAGCCTCCAACAACTCGCAAATGATCTTCTGCTTGTGACACTTTATATATGTTAGGAGCTGTACTTTCAAGGATGGTTCTGTCATGTCACCATCAGCTTCCACCTTGAACTCCATGTTCCATCAGCCTCACAGTTTGTAATCATGTAACATCAATTAACTATATGTTTAAGTACACTAGATGTCTACTTATACACATCGGTTCATTATTATATGCACACCTTAAATAGCCCAGAATCTCACACATTAGAGGTCAAGTCTTGCTCCCAGTGTTTTCCCCAGTGATGATTCTAAGCTGTGTTTGCGGTGTCATGAATTTGTTCCATATTTACTGTACTCTTTATGTGCCCTTGTAAAATCTGTTTGCTGATCACCTGACCTGTATATATTTTTGATCCTCTTTTAGATTTGCATTCAGTTATACCTCCTGCATGATAATTTGTTAATATACTGAAGTAGAATGGGACAGTGGGGGCATGGTCAAGGGCTGGTTTGTGAATGGAGAGCAAAGCTGGGGAAGGTGAGTAGCAAAGTGGAAGCACCTGTTGTGAATTAATGTGCTGTGTCTGTGTTTGTGTGCAGTGAGAGGGAGCAGATAAAAGGGCAAGAGGAGCAGAGAGTTGGTCTTCCCCTGGCTAAAGTCACACCTTTGCATTGATACATGATAATTTATTTAAGTCAGCTGAAAAGTGTTTGTTTTGAGTTGTGGTTTTAAATAAAATCCAAAAAGGGAACTGTTGCAATTCAGACGGGTGGGTGGAGCACAGAAGGACGGCAGGCCAGAACTGAGTTTACAAAAATACTTTATTTCCAGCTTTTCAGCTGTGACTTCTTCCACACTCTCCCAGCC
>JANZLB010000004.1:34614811-34625441 GCA_026167865.1 Notarius quadriscutis | reverse complement strand
TTGACCTGAGAGCAAAACTTCATGCACTGAGTCACATAACCCAGGAGAATTTGCTACAGGCCCAAGAACGTCAATCTCGCCTGTACAACAGAGGGGCACAGCGAATTTGCACTAAGGAAATTTGCACCAGGAGATAAAGTCCTCAATTTACTGCCTACCTCAAATTCAAAAGTGCCTCACCAAGTGGCAAGGGCCCTTTGAGGTCACATGGTGAATTGTGGAGGTCAACTGAGGTCAAACATCCAGATAGAGGTGACACATCAAATTTACCACCTCAATCACCTGAAACCATGGAGAGAGGAGATTCCTGTGGCTCTGGTGAGGGTAGTTCCAGAGAGGGTGGAGCTGGGACCAGAGGTAAGCCTAAAAAGTGCTGCCCAATTCACCCTAGTCCCCTGTGGAGACCACTTCTCACTATTCCAGAGAGCACAGGTCATTAGGTTGCAGGAGGAATTCTGCAATATGTTCTTGCCCCTCCCTGGTCACACTGACCTCATATAGCACCACATTGAGACTCCTCCAGGGGTGGTGGTGTGCAGTTGCCCATATCGGCTCCCCAAACACAAGAAAAATGTGGTTCGGGACAAACGCCAGGCGTTGAAGATGGGGTAATTGAGGAGTCACACAGTGACTGGAGCAGCCCAGTGGTCTTGGTTCCCAAGACTGACAGGTCAGTCCAGTTCTGTGTAGACTATAAAAAAAAGTCAACACAGTAAATTTGACGCATATGAAATGCCTCACACTGATGAACTGCTTGATCGGTTAGGTGCAGCTCAATTTTACTCAACACTGGATTTAACAAAGTGATATTGGCAGATCCTCTTGACCCCATTATCTCGCAAAAAAAATGGCCTTTTCCACTCCATTCGGTTTACACCAATTTGTCACCCTTCCTTTCAGGTTGTTTGTGGCCCCAGCGATGTTTCAGCGTCTCATGGACCGAATTCTCCATCCCCACAATGTGTATGCAATGGCCAACTTAGATGATATAACCATTTATAGTAATGACTGGGAGCGGTGTCTACAACACCTCAGGGTGATCCTGAGGTTGCTGATGCACGTGAGGCTCACAGAAAACCCAAAGAATTCTGCAATTGGGTGGGTGGAAGTACAGTATCTGGACTTCCACTTGGGTCATTGGCAGGTGCGTCCCCAAATTGATAAAACTGCAGTGATTGTGGCCTGCCCAAGACCTAAGACCAAAAAGGGGGTGAGGCAGTTCCTGGGGCTAGCGGGCTATTGTAGGTGGTTCATGCCTAATTTTTTGAATGTCACCAGCCCACTGGCTGACCTCACTAAAAGGGAGCACAAGATCCAGTCCAGCGAATGGAGCTGTGCCAACAGGCCTTTCACCAAGTAAAAGCTGCACTGTGTGGGGGGCCACTTTTATACTCCCCTGACACCTCTATCCCTTTTGTGTTGCAGACCAATGTGTCGGACAGAGGGCTGGGGGCCATTTTGTCCCAAATGGTGGAGGGATAGGAGGTTTCACCCTCTGCTCAGATCATGTCCTGCTCCACTGCATGAAGGATGCCAATGCCCAGATCACCCATTGGTATCTGGCTCTGCAGCCTTTTAAGTTCAAGGTGGTCCACAGGCCATGGGCACAGATGGTGATAGCAGACTACCTCTCCTGGCGGGGGGGTTAGCTGCAGGCCAGATGACTCCCCAGCCTGAGTCAGGTGGTGGGGGTATGTGGCAGCAGAATATGGTCAAGGGCCGGTTTGTGAATGGACAGTGAAGCCAGGGACGGTGAGTGGCAAAGTGGAAGCACCTGTTGTGAATTAATGTGCTATGTCTGTGTGTTTGTGTGCAGTGAGAGGGAGCAGATAAAAAGTGAGCGGACCAGAGAGTCATTGTCTTGCCCTGGCTGAAGTCAAGCCTGTACATTGATACACGATAATTTATTTAAATCAGCTGAAAAGTGTGTTTGTTTTGAGTTGTGGTTTTAAATAAACCTGATACCACCTGCCTGTTATTCATCATCCACCATAATCAGGGAAGTATTACATAGAATTTTTGGTGATTGTAATTATTAGTATAATTGAAAATTAACATTTGTATTCTTACTGAATTATATTTTTATCCCTTTTTTTAGACATTCCAAGTTCTATCATTATTCAAATATTATCCTTTGAATATATTTATCCAGATTTAAATTCAGTCAGTCTTGTTTCTGTAGAATTAAGATTTATTTATTGTGTCCTCCATGATTATTGGCACCCATTGTAAAGATTAGTCACAAGCCAGTAAAACAGTATTGAGT
This sequence comes from Notarius quadriscutis, assembly GCA_026167865.1. NCBI lineage: Eukaryota > Metazoa > Chordata > Actinopteri > Siluriformes > Ariidae > Notarius > Notarius quadriscutis. The sequence goes on along the minus strand of JANZLB010000004.1, from coordinate 34,623,175 downwards.
CGTTTCCTGTAGCATTTTGTAAAGTTGGAGAATACACAGCAGGACATCTGAGACCATTCCTTTTTACAGAATCTCTCCAGACTATCCAGGGTCCTTGGCCCTCTCTTGTGCATTCCCTCTTCAGCTCACCCCACAGGTTTTCGATGGGGTTCAGGTCAGGGCACTGAGATGGCCATGGCAGAAGCTTGCATCTGTGGCCAGTTAACCATTTTTGTGTTGATTTGGACATGTGCTTCAGATCATTTTCCTGCTGGAAGATCCAATTAGAACCCAGTTTTAGTTACATGGCAGAGGCAGCCAGATGTTGATTTAAAATGTTCTGGTATTCAAGGAGTCCATGATGCCATATACCCTAACAAGGTTTCCAAGGGCTGTAGAGGAAAAACATCCCCAAAATATCACAGAACTTCCACCATATTTTACAGTTAGGATAGGGTTTTTTCATGATAGCCATCCTTCTTTTTACACCAAACCCACCTTGAGTGTTTATTGCTAAAAAGCTCCATTGTTGTTTCATCAGACCACATGGGGGCAAAATAAACTTGGGTCCTTTGACAGGCACATTTGTAACAGTTCCTGTTGATATCTACTTTTTTATTATTGTCCTAACAGTAGAAATGGCCATTTTCAGATAAGTAGCTATTTTTATAACCATTCGCTAACTTATTAAGGTCAACACACTTCTCCTTCATTTGGTTTATGTTCTTTTATTTTTCTCATGTTGATGGATGACTAAGGGAATTTGGCCTCTGTGTCACCTCATATGTGTAATCCAGTTAATCAGGAAGTCGTGGATTACAGCATGAAGTTTCCTACACACTCTAATCAACTCAAAAATGTACAATTTAATGGGAAACATGCTTCAGTTGCATTGTGTTCATGATAATTTCCAGGGTAACAATAATAGTGGCACACATTTTTGTTGAAAATAATTATTTCTTGATGAGGGATTTGTTTTTCTCTGAATAAATTAATTAAAATTAAAGGTTGGATTTGTCTAGTTTGTGAGTTGAAACTACTTCGCCAGAAGTTTTTTTTTTCTAACCTGTTACATTAATGGCATTTAGCAGATGCTCTTATCCAGAATGACATACAACATACCCAGCGCAGCCTGGAGGTTAGGTACCTTACTCAAGAGCACTTCAGCCAGTCCTGCTGGTCCAGAGAATCAAACCAGTGACCTTTTGGTCTCAAAGCTGCTTCTTTAACCATTAGGCCATGGCTTCCATACTAGCCCGTTTTACTAATCATTACAATAGGTGCCAATAATCGTGGAGGACACAACAAATATATTTATTTAGTTCAAGATTGCATATTTATTAACTACATTTATTAATCAGTCAAATTCATACCAATCCCATACAACAAAATTATGTATGTAAAGACTGTCTATTAGTTGCAATCACTTTTCATATAAGAAATTTACTTAAGTTAATTTGTTTAAGAAAAAAGTTGTATGAATTAAAGGGTGGTTGGATTCCATGTGAGTTCAGACAAATAAAGTCATGAAAAAGGGTATAAAGGTTAACTGGTTAACTCAGTCCCAAGCGGAACCATATGAAAAGATACAAATTTAGAAGTTTTAAATGATTTCTTTTAAGTGATGAGGATTTCAGGTATGAAAGTGGATGAAACTGTATTAAATTGTCTCTTTGACAATGGTTGCAGATTGAAACTCAAACAGAGACTGACTGGATAGATGTTGTAACAAATATTTAAAGTATGGAAAGAATTACTTTTTCACCAAATCATTGGACTGATAAATTCTTGCAATTTTGGTAAAAATGGATTGTGTTTGTGAGCTTACGAGGTGATCGCTGATATGTTATCACATGAACTGACATGTATCTTTATCAATATAATGCTTGCATGGATCTATAAGTGACCAACTGTTTTGTTCCATTATGTTGCATGTTTTTTGTGTTTTTCCCCTCTCTTTTTTCTTTCTATTTCTTGCTCTATGTATCAATGAAAATAAATAAAATAAAGTAAAAAAAAAAATTGTCTCTTTGGTGACACAAGATACCCACATACCCACAAAAGAATAAATACCAAGTAACCAAGAAAGCATAGTGCATTATAAGTGCATGTATTCCTTTCTTGTGTTCACATTTGTGTATGGATCACATCCATTTCACACACAGTGGCTGTATTTATTTCTGATGGCCAGGGGAAAAAAAAAAAAAATTCAGTGAGAGTTTTGACATTTCTTTAGCAAATCTCACATTTGAAATGGTTGATGATTTTTTACACAAAGAAAATATTTTTCTTTTTTACATGAGACAGCATTTTTTCTAAGATTAGATAAAATTATTAGAATCTGTAGTTTATCAAGATCACAAACAACCCATAAGACATGTAATACCCATGAACTCCATACAAATATTTTTGAGACTTAACATGCCACATTTGTGTTTGTATATACAGAAATACATATACAAGTTTATTCATATACAAGCAGAAACAAATCATACTGTCCTTGTCTCATGATTAGTGTTTTGTAAAAGCATCTAGAGGGGCAATTTTGCTTTTACCACAGTAGAGGAAATTCTGTTTGAACAATGGCCTGAAGGTCTCATCCCTCAGGCCATAGATCAGTGAGCTGAGGCAGCGTGGCAGGATCAGCACTATGAAGAAGTTGAGGAAATGCAGATGTGTGTATACAGTAAGTGGCAGGCTTGCCAAAAGGAACTCTATATACTCATAGAGAAAGGACATAAGTGAGAGACCAAGCTGCAGCACATGCAGTACTACAGTATGCAAGGCCTTATGGGCAGAAGTGGTGTCAGAGGAGGCAGCGCAGGCCTGCCGCAGGATGGCCACATACGTGTAGAGCAACACGATGGCCACTGTGACAAAGAGCAGGATTTTGAATATCACACTTCTGCCCTGCTGCCAGGGTGCCACCATGAGCTGTGTGATGTTACACATTGTAGGAGACAAGTAGAAGGATGGCTCTGCGAGGAGAAAGAGAGCACACACATCAACTAGCACATCAATGATGCCCAAAACCCATACCAGAGCCACGGCCACACTTGCGCGTGCTGGTGTAGCCAACTCACTGTGCCGCAAAGGGAAGCAGATGGCTGTGTACCTCTCCAAGGACATGACTGCCAGGTTTAGTGGCGCATTGACAAATGTCGATGTAGACACCAACACGAGGAAGGCACAGACAGCACGCAACATCACAAAGTAGAAGTAACTAAATGTGTAGAGCATCATGGCAAACACCAGGTGAATGGTGTCATTCAGGAGCATGTGGGCAAAGAGTATGTAGCGTGGTGTCTCACGGAAGATGGCTTTGGTGCTCAGCGTGAACAGCATCAGAATGTTAACATAAATGAAGAGGGACTGTGTGAATAGCACAACGAATATCCTGAAGATCCTCTCGCTTGTAAAAGGCAGTCTCATGGTCTGCATATCAAAACCAGTCAAAGTCCCAGACATGTTGGCCATCAGTAGTCCTGCAGAAAGTAAGGGAGAAATCAGAGTTCGATCCAATTATACAAACACTGAATGTTTTACAAATATGTATGACAACATATACCGGAGCCATTAATTTTTTTTTTCTTGAAAGTTGCTTCCAAGGAAATAAAATGTAGGTTCAAAACATTTTGTATCTTTTCAGCACTTTCAGTCTCAGCATATCAAATATGCATGCAAAGGAATCAATTAATCATGCTTTATGTAAAAGTATAAATACAATTAGAAAGCCTAAAAGTATATCATATCAGCAGTTAAATATGTTAAAGTATAAAACTGTCACTACTGCAAATGTAGACACCACCTACAGTATAGTAAGCTTTACACCTGAAGGACTCAGACCTCTGCTCAGTCTCTGGTTGACAAATGACACTATTTAAATATAGTACATCTCTGTTACATCAGCGAGCCTTGAGAGTGTTAAGCTCTGTGTCAATAACTTCTGTGTCAATAAGCATTGTCCCTTAACTCATTAAAGTAGAAGTAGACATATTAATGGTCTTTTCTGAAGTAGAAATTATATTTTTAATGAATGTTTCGACTCATCAGTTAAATCCACTGTTGCATTCATTCATACATTAATATAAACTCACTGGTCACTTTATTAGGAACACCTGTACACCTCTCCATTCATGCAAGTATCCATTCTGCTGACCATATGGCAATAGCACAATGCATAAAACCATGCAAACAGAGGTCAAAAGTATCATCTTAATGTTCACAATAAACATCAGAATGGGGAGAAAATATGATCTGTATGGCACTGACCGTGGCATGGTTTTACAATCATGCTGTTAAATAAATTAATTAATTAATTAATTAATTCCAACTTAATAAAAGTTTCATGGATTTTTCTTTTCAAAATCTGAGTAAAAAGTCATGAAAAAAATGAGATTAATGATAAATTCTACATTTTTGAACCCATCTCATGATACCTTTCTTAAACTGAAGAATGCAAGGTTGATAACCAATATCTGATTAGTTAATTGAACATTCTTCTGCCCACCTATCATCTTGAGTTGAGTCAGCTGTGTGCATTTTTTTTGTGATGAAGTCATATTTGATCAGATATATTTCACGTTCTAAAATTTATTTATTTGTTTATTTTATTGCTGTTACAAAGCTAAAAGCTCACTTGCCAAAGTCAGCATGCAGGAAACTGTCTGACAGTGTGCCAAGTTGGAGGGATTCATTCATCCTTTATTATAGTTTCTGTCATCACTGTTTTCTGTCTGTGGTTATTTTCAACTAGGAACCCAACACTACCTCAGACTCAGTGGTAAACATGGTAAGAATGTTTATGTATTATGTGGATATTTGTTATCTTGAAATTGTTATATTTTATTTGTGCAGGTCAACATTACTTTTCGATGGTTTGTTGTTGATATTCGAAATCTAACTAACATCATGCAAGTGATTTTTCTTAGGTCACTCTTACTTTTCATAAGTAGCTAAGATTTTGCATGATATGTATTTATTATGTTTGAAGTGCTTTGATTGAGTAGTAAGATCATCTATGTAAGACCAGCTATATTGTATGGTTTGGAGACAGTGGCACTGACAAAAAGACAGGAGGCTGAACTAGAGGTAGCAGAGTTGAAGATAGAGATTTTCATTGGGAGTGACAAAGTTGGACAGGATTAGAAATTATTCGAGGGACAGCATATGTAGAACGGTTTGGAGACAAAGTGAGAGAGGTTGAGCTTGAGATGGTTTTGACACATACAGAGAGATCCAGAGAATATTGAGAAAAGAATGATGGAGATTGAGTTGACAGGTAGAAGGAAAGGAGGAAGACCAAAGATGGAGTTGGTGAAGGAGGACATGAGAACAGTTGGTTTGACAGAAGAAGATACAGAGGACAGGAGGAGATGGAGAGACATTATCTTCTGTGGTGACCCCTAACAGGAACAGCCAAAAGAAGAAGAAGAAGAAGAAGAAGAGGTATATTGATTAGTGATCTGCTAACACTATGTATTACTACTATTATATTACTGTATCACATGCTCACAGGCTAATGATTAGCCTGGATGACTGTTAAAAAAAAAAAAAAGAAAGAACCATGGACAGTGTCACATCTCTAAAAAGTGAAGCAGCCACAGGTCTAGTGCCCCTGCTGGCTGGCTCCAGTATAATGTGTGGCACTGCTCATTCTCGTGTGTTTCAATGACAAAAATCACTTGTTTTCCATGTCATTTTTCTCATTTAAACTTTGTTTCCATCTACAGTGTCTAACTCAGACATTTAATTTTCCCTATGCTGAAATCAGCCCATTCTTTTATTTCCCCCATAAATTAGTTTTCAAAATGTTATTCTACTATATCCTAAGAAGTTGTAGATACGCTTGTGAATGAAGTGACTGACAGCCTTGGCAACGCACTGGACCTAAGTATTTGGAGAAGGAGTATGCCTACTAATGGGTAGGTGTACCTGACTTCAACTCTCATCTCTACTGTGCACTCTCAACTCTTGGCTCCAGATAACAGCAGAAAGTTACTACTGTACAAAATCTGGGTCCCAATTTGACAAAATGGCAGAGGAATTTTGGCTTCATTTCTATAGAATGGAAGGGCATAGAGCCACGTCATCCACGTTTTTTACAGTCATTGACTAGCCTTAAGAGCACAAACTTCTCTAATGCAGCATGGTGCTGTGACAGGGTTTTATATTTATTGAATTATATATCTAATTACTGTTAGTTTTTTTTTATTTATTATGGGTCATGTCCATCTCTGTTATCATTTGTGTGAACCATGTTTTGTTATAATGCTGGCTAGCAGTCAGTCAGGCTAAGATAACTACTCTGATATGCCAGCTAATGTACTAGGGCTAATTAGTTAGTTCACAAGTTTGTGTAATCCTTGACCAATTTTAACAATTTAACTATTGCTAACATTAGTTGTTTTGAACTGAGTCAGATAAGTAACAGTTAATAATACAGTATGTTTTAGTTCACTGTGCTAATACCAATGCTGTATTATGTTTTGCATCCTGGCCATACACTGCATTCCCCTGGGTTCAAAAAGAGATAAGAATGTTGTATAATCTCCCAACATTTTTTCATCCATGTTATAGAAGTCCCCTAATTCATAAAGGCTGTGATGACTGGTTGAATTCTGACTTTAACCAGCAACTGAAACATACAATCCCAAATCAGAAAAAGTTGAGATGGTATGAAAAATGGAAATTAAAAAAGAAAGCAGTAATTTCTAAATTTACTTTGACTTGTATTTCATTGGAGATAGTGTGAACCCAAGATATTTTATGTTTTGTCTGATCAACTTTACTCCATTTATTACTGTAAAATACTTAAATCCCTGCATTTTAGGTCTGCATCTTAGGACGGGGCAATTTAGGGCTAGTAATGAGGTTATTTAAAAGCAATTAAATAATAATGTGATTTGAAACATAGGGCAGTGGGCATGTGACATCCTTGACCTCCATGCAAGGGAGTAGTAAGGCGTCTCCTTCCCGCCACTAGCCTGGGGTGGTGCCTTAAGCAAGCACTAGCAACCCCTCACTCCCCCTGGTCAGGGTTCTGACTGAAGACTGGATTTGGCAGACTGCACAGAGGAGCCCACCACGTGGTGGTTCAACAAGCAGGAAGGCAGACCCAGCAAAGCATTTGTGGAGTGCAATCAGGGCACAGTGCAACATGTAGAACACTGTTGGCCATCCACTGCATTCTGACCTATCTTCAGCTGTCCTGATTCTGTCTTGCCCCTGAACTGAGTGAGGTCAGGATGATAGAGTGAGGCTGATGGCTGCGCAAATCTCCCTCACTCTAATCCAAGTCACACACAAGTCATGACTTCAAATTCAAGTCCTGTGGTGATGGGCAAATGCTGAAGCAGCAGGTGCAGAAACACTGGAAGCTGTCGTCATGAACCTGCATGCTGGTGGCCCAGGGAATAGGGTTGCTCTCTGCTGGAATGAAGAAGCAGCAGAGTTTGACAGCCTCCTGGGTGTCTGAGCAGCCCTATTTAGGATTTGCTCTGCTCACCTCCATGGAGGAAGGGACTAGAAAAGGTGGTCCAAACATAGCCTGCTTCACCTCACCCTGGCTAACACACTGCAGCTGGCAAGGATCCCACTCAGCGGTTGAAATACAACAAATAAGAAAATAAATAAGATAGTGAAGGTACTCAACCTTGGCACATGGAACGGGTGCACTCTACTGGATGACATCAAAGTAGACAAGCTGGAGAAGAGAACTGCACTAATCGCCAGGGAACTAGCTCGCTAAAACGTGGACATAGCTGCCCTCAGCAAAACACATCTAGCAGACAAGGGCCAGCTCATGGAATGTGGTGGTGGTTATACTTTCTTCGATAGTGGTCATAGCAGCACTGAACAGCGAGAGGCAGGCATTGGATTTGCTGTAAAGTCCCACCTTGCCCAGAAACTTACCAAACTCTTGGAGGGCATCAACAATTGCCTGATGACACTTTAGCTCCCACTTGGAGGTAAGAAGAATGTAATGTTGATTAGTGCTTATGCTCCCACAATAGATGAAACACATTGCCGAGGCCCAGAAGAAATGAGCTGCACAGAAAACTGCGCAGAAGGTTCAAACTATCGTCATCGCCACCACCACTACAACACCTACCCACGCGTGCCTGACATGTGGGCGTACCTTCAAAGCCCGGACTGGCCTCATCAGTCACCTCTGGACCCACAACTGCCACCCACAAAATTGAAGTCATGGTCATCTTTGACCCTGAAGGATGAACATCATATGACTTGAAACAGGTGATGTCAACAACATATTGGGTGGCATGGTGGTGTAGTGGTTAGCACTGTCCCTCACAGCAAGAAGGTTCTGGGTTCGAGCCCAGTAGCCGACGGGGGCCTTTCTGTGTGGAGTTTGCATGTTCTCCC
>JANZLB010000004.1:34556810-34570641 GCA_026167865.1 Notarius quadriscutis | reverse complement strand
CGACCCTGTAGAACAGGATAAAGCAGCTAGAGATAATGAGATGAGATGAGATGAGATGAGATGAGATGAGATGAGATGAGATGATTTCACCACATGGGCTTGAGATTACTTTGTCAAACCTTTGTCAAGCACTACACAATACAGAGTTACAGCCACAAATGCCAGATAAAACTTGAGTGTGCAAAAAGGAAGTCTTATGTTAACTGTGTCCAGCAGCACTGTTGACTTCTCTGGGCTTGGAGGCATCTCAGATGGACCATCACACAGTGGAAACATGTATTGTGGTCGGACGAATCAGGGTTCCAGTTTTGTTTGGCTTTTCTTTTTTTTTTCTAGTTTGACCTGATTGTGTGTCCATGAGATGAGGCTCTTTTTATTTGTATGGCTGTATAATTGTATCATCCTTGCTCAATATATTGTTAAAGTCTCATTGCACACGCACAATAATTCAGGTCAGTAGTTTAAAATTAACAGTTTATAATACGCGTGTCAGCGCAAACAACTTATATTACTCCCCTTAACCAAATGAAAAGCACAAACAGAACATTATGTGAATGTTCATTATAGTATCACCAACAAACCATTACCTAGGTGAAGATAGTTGTAGGTTGGCTATACAACAGACATTCAACTGTGATCCAGAGGCTCAGTTCTATTTCAGTCCTTACAGACTCCCAGAGTCAGTCAATAGATTAGTGGAATTCCAGTACCATACTGCTCTACAGTTGTTTAACATCAGTGGTACTATACCTGCTAGCTACTCACTGTAACCTGACCTGAATCTACGGCATCATGGAGTCTGTCTGGTGTGTACAGTGTCATAGCACCATAGATGCATTGGATGGCCATGATTGTTGCCCATCCTGTCTGGACATTGACTACCTGCACAAGGTACTAACCAACCCATGCTCAGCCTGTAACATGATGCCCTAAGGGCTGCGCTGCCTGGGCCTGGCCAGGCTAGACCCAGACTTTGATACAACTCTCCCCTACTCAGGGGTGAGCACTGATGACAAGAAAATGAAAGCTGTGGGCCCACTTAGTACTAAGCGAAGAAGAAAAAATCCTCCACAGACATGGCTCGCAAAATAGCTGAGCTATCATTGAGTGTTGAGCACCTACAAGCCTTGTTGTCTGCTATGCACCCAGCTCCTACTGACAGAATACAAACTGGAGAGGGGCAGAATGTCCCACCCTCAGCCTTGTCACAACTTAGTACAGACTCAGTCAGACTCAGATGCTGTGTCGGTTCCTGCCTCTGAGTCCCTGTTCACTGCCGGCTTGACCCGTGATTATGGTGAGAATGGGCCTGCTGCAGTGTATGCCTCTTCACCACATTTAGTCAGTGGGAGTGGTTCAGATCCCCAGAGCTCTGCATCAGCATCCAACTCTTCAGTGGCACCCATTCAAAGCACACTTAAGGTAGCTTTGGCCTGCCTTAAATTGGACATCCCACAAGCTACACTTGGAACTTCTAACCTCTTGTGCCACCCTGCAGGGTCTTCTAATGAGCTACACATGTCACAGTGCCCTGACTTCACTGGTGTTGTCACAGAGGCTTTTCAAATGGCTCAGGCATCCAGACCTGATCGTACTATTCATATATTGGCAGCAATGGTGAAGCCTGATGCTGTTGGGCTTGGGAGAATGCCCATGGTGTAGCCCTGCATCACTTCTCTTATCATCTCACCTGATGAAGCCCTGCAGCAGGTAATTCACTGCCCAAATGCAGAATGCCATCGCACAGACAACCTCATGGGTAGAGCTTACAGCACTACAGTGCTACAGCATCTCTAGGTAGAGTCGGTAACTCTTGCTTACCTGCTGCTGGCCTCACTCACGTCCACTTCAGATGCTACAGTGAATGAGCTAATGGACGCCTCTCTTCAGTCCCTTGGTGCCATTACCAATGAATATGGTCAAACCCTTGGGCTATTAGTACAGGACAGGAGGCAGGTGTGGTTAGCTCAATCCCCACTGCCAGAGCCCTGTTAAAACAGCTTGAGAGCCTTGCCCTTACTTCCAGGGCAGGTCTTTGGACCCACAGCTCAAGAGGCCCTTGAACACTGCAGGCTTGTCTCTGAGACCCGAAACCACCTCATTGGCCCTCAGCCATGCCCTGTCCAGCCTCACCCCCCTGTTGGCCGGGGACACACAGCAGACCTTTGGCAGCCATCCAGCTGACAGGGGCCATGCTCCTTCAGACCATTAGGAGCCCTACTTCATCTGTGCCCACCCAAAGACGCAAGAATTGCTGCCCCTCCCCACTGACTCCTTTGGGTCAATGGCGGGCTGGTTCACAGGAGCTCAACTCATCTGCTGGAGAGAAATTACCTACAATCGCTGACTCCTGTGCAGGCTTTCGGAGGGATATAATCTTCAGTTCTGCCGTCAACCCTCACTATGTACCATGGTGCGACTCACAGTGGTCTGCAATCCCAGACAGATGCACACTCTTCAATTAGAAATCCTCAAACTCTTATAGAAGGGCGCAGTAGAATACATAGATCCACATGTTCACCCAGACAGGTTTTATTCAACCGACTTCCTTGTCAGGAAGAAGGATGGGGATGGTTCAGTCCCATTCTGGACTTGAGGGGACTGAATTGTTATTTCAAACGTATGCTCTGGAATTTTGCACAGTGGCTGCTGGTACCAGTTGGAACAAGCCTGCATTAAAGGCTGTGTCGCCAAGGGTTATGTCCAGAAGTACTGAGCAAAATGGCTTGCTGAGACAGACACTTATCCCTTGACTCCTTCATCAACTTAGCCATCTGTCTGGACCACCTAATCCAGAAAAGGCCTTCACTGCACACCTTAACCTCTCCTTCTCCTTCCATCGACACTCTGACTCCCATGGAGGTCTCTTGTACACGTTTGCAATGGTCAGTAAGAAAAAGAAGACAGCGAGAGGGGCCATGCTTTTATTGTGGTGATGCCAACCATATAATTGCCAAATGCTCAGTTCGCCCACCTCGGAGAGTTGCATCCCGTCAAGCCAATGAGCAACCCAACCTGGTGAGTTCTTTAACCAGTTCTCCAACACAATCTTTCAGGTTACCTGTGTTACTAGTCCTGCCAGATTCGACTCATGTCCTCTCTGCAGTTATAGACTCAGAGGCTGAGGGTAATCTCATCAACTGCTCTGTCATCCAGCGACTCAACCTGTCCACTGACACCCTACAAAGGCCCATGTAGTAAGCCCCTGATGTGGGTGGAGTACTGAAGCACAGCAGGCAGGAAATTATGTTCACACACAACTTTATTTCTTGTACTTTTGTTGCTTTTCAGCTTCTCTTGTTCTTTTGCTGCTCTCTCTCTCTCTCTCTCTCTCTCTCTCTCTCTCTCTCTCACACACACACACACACACACATGTTCTGATTGGGAGAGATCCCCTCTCTTTGCTCTCTCCCTCCTTTTCTATCCTCCACTATCACTGCAACAAACACACATACACACAACATTAATCGACAACAGGTGTACTAACTTTGCCATTTACCTTCCCTGGCCCCACCCTCCATTCACAAACTGATGCTTGGCTATGCCCCCGCTGCCACAACCCATTAAAATAAAGACCATCAATGGGGGGGCCATTGGACCACTCACACTGCTCCTCTCCAGATTCAGGTGGGAGCCCTCCATTCCGAGCACATATCGTTCACCACTCAAACCACTAACCATAACATCATTCTAGGGTCCCCCTTGTTCCATCTCCTCCATGACCCCTTAATTTCCTGACAGCAGAAGGACATCTTACAATGGTCATCAACTTGTTTCAAAAATTGCTTACAAAGCCATCAGTTGGCCATCTCTTCCACATCCATAGAGAGCCCTCTACCCAATTCCCTTGATAGCGTTCCAGCCTGTTATCTGGACCTGAAGGAGGTGTTTAGTAGAGGTAAGGCTTGTGGCTTACCCCCTCACCGTCCCTATGATTGTGCCATTGACCTCCTCCCAGGCACGAACCCTCCTCATAACTGAATCTATCCCTTGTCCCTAAAGGAGCAAGCTGCCATGGAAGATTATGTGCAAGAGGTAATAAAGCAAGGATATATCAGACCATCCACTTCGGCAGCATCTGCAAGCTTCTTCTTTGTGGAGAAGAAAGGAGGAGGTCTCTGGCCCTGTATTGATTACTGAGGACTGAATCAAATCAGTGTGAAATATCCCTACCCACTCCCTCTGGTGCCCGCAGCCTTGGAACAATTAAGAACAGCAAAGATCTTTTCCAAACTGGACTGCCACAATATATAAAACCTAGTATGAATACAAGAATGGGATGAATGGAAAACAGCCTTTAGCACCACCGTCGGACATTTTGAGTACCTGGTGATGCCTTATGGCCTTTCTTCTGCACCCAGCATATTCCGATGTCTGATTATTGACATCTTGAGGGACATGTTGGGCAAATTTGTCATTGCTTACATTGACGATATCTTGATTGACTCCCTAGACATGGAAAGCCATGTGGAACGTCAGGTCTGTACTATCCCATTTGCTCAAGAACCACCTCTTTGTCAAGGCTGAAAAGTGCCAGTTTCATGTCAACCAGATCTCATTCCTTGGATATATAATCAGTTCTGAGGGAGTAAGCATGGACCAGATTAAGGTCTCTGCCATCATATCTTGGCCCAGACCCACTTCAGTCAAGGAATTACAACGCTTCTTGGGCTTTGCAAATTTTTACTGTTACTACATTTGGGGCTTCAGTACGATTGCCACTCCTCTAATGTCTCTGCTAAAGAATGTTCCCTGATGCCTCCAGTGGAACGCAGCAGCGGAGAAGACCTTCAGCTGGCTCAAGGCAGTGTTTACCTCCGCTCCCATCTTACAACATCCGGACCCTACCAAGCCGTTTATAGTGGAAGTAGATGCATCGGAGATGGGAGTTGGAGGGGTGCTCTCACAGCACTTCAGAGGAAGGCCAAAGTTGTACCCAGTGGCCTTCTTTTCCAAGAAACTCACACCCACGGAGAGAAACTATAACATTGGTAACTGGGAGCTCCTAGCGATCAAACTTCCTTTGGAAGAATGGAGACATTGGCTGAAAGGGGCCACACACCCATTCATGATTCTAACTGACCATAAAAACCTAGAATACCTGAAGACCACTAAACGTCTTAACCCTAGGCAAGCCAGGTAGGCCCTGTTTTTCACTTGGTTCCAATTCACTATATCATGCCACCCCGGTTCTAGAAAGACTAAAGCAGATGCTCTCTCCAGGATCCATAACCCCTCAACCCATACCTTGGAACCCACTCCCATACTGCCACCAGAGTGTTTCATACAGGCCATTACTTGGGACATTGATAAGAAGAAGAAACCTTTTTGTTTGTCACATGCACACTTCAAGCACAGTGAGATTCATCCTCTGCATTTAACCCATCTGAAGCAGTGAACACCCACCCAGAGCAGTGGGCAGCCATACGAAAGTGCCCGGGGAGCAGTCAAGGGTTAGGTACCTTGCTCAAGGGCACTTCAGCCCAAGGCCACCCCACGTTAACCTAACTGCATGTCTTTGGACTGTGAGGGAAACCGGAGCACCCGGAGGAAACCCACGCAGACATGGGGAAAACATGCAAACTCCACACAGAAAGGCCCCTGGGTTCGAACCTGGAACCTTCTTGCTATGAGGCGACTGTGCTAACCACTTACACCACTGTGTCAGAGGGGTGTGTGTGTGTGTGTGTGTGTGTGTGTGTGTGCATGCATGCCAAGACCTTGCAGCAAAGTCATAAAGTGACATATAATTATAAAATAGCATCTTGCATAAACTCGTCAATCCTAACATCCTCATCACTAGTTGATACTGTATATAGTGATCTGACTGAACTTTGAATGTCTGCCACTTGTCTGAGTAGCAGTAACCTCATGCTGATGAATTGTGGAACTTGCTTCACTGTGTGACAAAGTGCTGTAAATAGGCATTGTATAGGACTACTGATGGGAACCAATCCTGTGGTTGCACAGCCTGGGTTACATCTTACCCCCTTAGCATTCAGTTTAGTAGCATAGATCATCTTTTAGGAACCAGTTGAGCCCCCTTAAATGTAGAATTGGGTGGAAATCTTTTGAACAAGATAGCACAAGGCATAGAATCCTTTGTTTTAAGCCTGGTTTACAATTATGATTCATTTTAAATTCTCCTGGGTTAAGTATGTGAGGGTGTGGAGCTTTGTGCACAGGTCAAGAATGTACTGAATTTTGTTTTTACTAGTTGAAGGTCCCTCCTCCCAGTTTTCTTGCAGCACGTCCAAAATGCCACAAGGCTTACACCCTTATAACAGTTCGAATGGAGAAAATCCTGTGGAGGCTTGTGGGACCTCTTGTACTGCAAATAACAGGGGCTCAAGCCATTTATCCCAATTACATGCACCTTCACTTACAAACTTCCAAATGAGATTTTTAAGGTGGTTGATTGAATCATTTCACTAAACTATCTGTTTGTGGGTGACAAATGCTGGTGCGGATGGATTTAATTCCGCAAACTGTATGGGTTATTAGAAGTGTTCATGACATAAACATAGTGCCTTGGTCAGTCAGGATTTCTTTGAGAATCCTGACTCAGGAGATAATGTGAAAGAGTGCCTCCACAATACTGTGTGCTGAAATATTGTGGAGAGGCACCGCTTCCGGATATCGCGTTGCATAGTCCACCAGGACTAAAATAAAGTGATATCCCCATGCTGACCGATCTAATGGCCCGACGAGATCCGTGCCAATTATCTCAAAGGGGGTCTCGATTAGAGGGAGAGAGCGCAAAGGCACTTTTGAAGTGGCTACTGGATTTACTAGTTGGCATTCATGGCATGCCACACACCACTGACAGACTTCCCCGTGAATCCCTGGCCAATAGAATCGGGCCATTATTTGGGCAACTGTTTTATCCTGACTTACTGTAGATGTCCGGCCATTGGATTAAAGTAAGCCGCATGGAATACAAGTTCCCTACAGCTCTTTGGGATTAACAGCTGGGTTATCTGTTCACCAGTTTGAGTGTCCTGCATCACTCGGTTCAGCCTATCTTTAATAATTGCGAAGTATGGGGAGGCTGGTGTCACATTTGGCTGGAGGGGTTGGCCATTGATTACTCTCACTTGGTCAAATGCATGATGCAGCACCTTGTCTCATGTCTGCTCTAATGGGAAATCCTCAAGGGAATCCCTGAGAGAGGGAGGGGGCTGGCCTGCTTCCCACCCCTCATATCGCCCTGACATGGTGCTGACATAGACAGCGCTGTGACAGCTTCCTCAGTCAATGCCACACCTGGATCCCCCCATGACATGTTACTGCAGAAACTGCCCACTACTACATCCGCCATTAAACCTCTAAACCCTGGCCAGTCAGTTCCCAGAATCAGTGGGTGGGTGAGGTGTGGGTTAATCGCCACCTTTACACTATGCTTTTCACCCTGAAATAGAATGTAGATGGACACTAGTGGATATTCGTGAACATCCCCATGCACACACAAAACCTTCACCACTTGTGCTCACCCCAATGCCTCACCTTGTACTAGGCTTTGGTGGATTGAGGTCTGATTACAGCTGGAATCCACCAATGCGCGATACGTATCCCGTTGAACACTCACTGGTATACGATATGCTCCGGCGTGGTCTCTGGCATGTCAGGGCTCTGGACCACAGCTCCCACCTCTATCGTAGAGCAATGGCCTTGGAGATGCCTGGGGGGAAGACACAAACACAGAAGGGGGAAAAGTGAAGGGATGGGTGTGGTGGGCCAGCTGGAGGGGAGTCAGCCCCCGCCTCCATGGTGGGGGAATGGGGTGGGGATGGGAAGAGGAGAGAGAGGAGGAAGGAGGAGGAGAGAGAAAAAGAGAGGAAGTGGCAGGTCTGCCTGCCACCGGAACGGCTGCCAAGTGGTCCTATTGGCTGAATGCAAATGGCTAGCCAACATCCACCAATGTCAGCATCCGGAAGCGCTAGCAATGTTGATCTGGGGAGCAGCTGACATGCTGCAGGATGGCTTGCTTCAGGTCCACATAGACAAGCCGACTGTCAGCGGGGAGCTGCCGCATGGCAAACTGTGCCTCTCCAGACAGTAGCGGTAATAGGCGCTGCTCAAATGGCCACCCCTACACTTCAGCTGCTTGCTCAAAGAGCGCTATGAAGGCCTCCAGATCATCATGCAGCCCCATCTTGGTGAGAATGATGTACGGGAGGGTCTGCTGCGGTGGTGGTCGAGGACCCCGCCGATGCGAGCAGGTGCCAGAATGCCTGGTGGTCTTCCTACTGGGCCAGCAGCAAACCTTCAAAGCGTTGTTCCTGTTCCTTTTGGAGGGTGATCAGCGCTTGGTACTGGCTCTATTGGGTGGTAGCGAGGGCATGGATCAGGTCCTTAAGTGGGGAGGACTCCATGTGTGGTCTACTTCTGTTTTGTACTATGAGAGCTAAGTGAAACCAGAGTCAAATTCCTCATGTGTGTCCACATACCTGGCAATAAAAGTGTTTCTGATTCTGATTCAGTATCCTGACTTTTGGCACCACTGTAGTAAGACCCTGATATGGGTGGAATATTGAAGCGCAGCAGGCAGGAAATGAGGTTAAGCACCGACTTTATTTTCTGTTTTTGACTTTCACTTTTCAGCTTTTCCTTTGACGTATGTACACATACAACACAAAGGCATATGCTCTGGTTGGGAGAGATCCTCTCTCTTCACTCTCTCCCTCCTTTTCTACCCTCTGTCGTTACTGCAAAACACACAAACACAACGTTAATTGACAACAGGTGTACTGACTTTGCCACTCACCTTCCCTGGCCCCACCCTCCATTCACAAACTGACACTCAGACACGCCCCCACTGTCACAGGGTCCTATTGGCCATTCGCTACACTTTGCATCACAGTCTTTCAGCAGTATGACAACCTTCCTGAAGGTTGGTTCTTTCCACTTTCTGCTTTCTCCTTGACTGCAAGGTGGCCAGATACTCTTGCCTCCATTTCTTCCAAAGAAGCCTGCTAGACTCTGTACTTCTACCCTTTGGTTTTTATGTGGGTCATCATTTTAAAGTCACCTGGAGGAACTGGTGCAACAATGGCTTTCTGAGCATTGCAGGTGAAAACATTTGTGTTTATGTGTAATGAATCTAGAACATATTACTTTTTCACCTTCATAAGTCACTGATCAAAAATATTGAGCTTTGTCTCGATACTCTAATTGTTTGAGATTCACTATGCCCTCCACTGAGCCTCTTTATCTGCAGGGAGAGGAGTTTCTCAATCCCAGTGTATTGATGCAAGTTCTTTCACCAGAGCTTTGCCTTGCATGCTGATGGGGAGATGAGTCCCAGAGGGTCATTGAGGCTATTGACAGGAGAAAGTATCCCTCTTCATGTGAAATGCAGATTCCAGCTTTGTCCTGAACACAAGAATTCATATGTATTGAAAAGTGAAGCTAGTTAGCTGATTTTCTTCTTTCCAGCTGCTCCCCATTACGGGTCACCACAGTGGACAGGTTTTATGCTGGATGTCCTTCCTGATAATCTTCCCCAATCTATCCAGGCTTGGGACTGGCAGTAAGCATGCACTGGCCTGTGCAACCCCAGTGGCTGGGTATTTTTACCTAATATGCATGGGAACATGCAAACTACACACAGACAGGCCTCCATCATGAGGTTTGAACCCAGGACCTTCTTACTATGAGACAAGCGTGCTAACCACTGCACCACCATGCTGCCCAAAGATAGTGAAGTTAGTGAGCTGTTAAAGTACAGAAACAGCTATTTAGATGAAAATTAAGATGAGCAGAAACTGTATAAATATATTGTACAATATACAATGAAGTGAGATAAAACCACCACATGAGAAAATATATGAATAAATATTAACACTATATATTCAAGGTAAATTGAGTCATTGAAAGAATGATGAAAGAAATTTTCAGAAATGAGAAATGACACAGTGGTGGTTGTGGTTTCCTGAAAAACAAGGTATATGAAAAAGAGACACTCGGGCAGTGTGGCAGAGTGTTTGTGTGTATTTGGCTTTGAGGGACTGGTGTGTGTGCAGAAGAATCAGTAAAGATGAAGTGCTTGTATCTTTTGTCTGTTGTGTTTCACATTGCTGCAGATGAGTGAAGATATTTTCTATGACAGGAGAGAGAATATTAGCCAGTTCTTAGTTCAGCTGCTTTGTGTTTAGTTAGTGTAATTTCTGTCCAGACTGGGTTTACAGTCGGCCATAGTTCAGCCCTGTTCCTGAACAACCAAACCCAACACTGTAAAAGGTTTATCATTTGGAGTTTTAATTAACAACTTTACTAACTAAAGTGTTATAATACTAATTAAGCCAACAGAGATGAACACATTTAATAGAAATATTTGAGTCTGGCATTATGTCATCATCATCATCATCAGCAGCAGCAGCCTACTTCAGTCTGTGCAGATGATGGAATGCACTTTGGTCAGTTTGGGGTTAAAGGTTGCAATGAAGACTTTGGCTATAAAGCCCAATACGGGATGAGCAGGTTCTCCCACAGTTGGTGTATGCAAAGCTAGGTATTAGGTCTCTTCTCTGTGCCTGGAGTTTTCTGCAGCCCCTCTTTGCATCAGCCAGCTGCCTGATCTTGTTTTCTGCTGCGTCGGCACCATGGTGAAGGGCTGATCTCCAGACTTTCCTGTCGTTAGCCTTAAGAGCCCATGAATGAGGATCGATGTCATAGGCTTTTAGGTCTTGTTTGATGACATCCTTAAAGCGTAGAAGTGGACGGCTGGTTTTACAACTTCCAGTGGTGAGTTCCCCATGGAGAATGTCTTTGAGAATTCTACCATCTGCCATCCTATGTACATGTCCAAGCCAGCATAATCTGCGATGTTTAAGGATGGTAAGCATACTGGGAAGTTTGACCTTCTCTAGGATGTCATTACTAATAATTTTGTCCTTCAAAGGTAGGCCCAGAATTTGACATAGGCCATACATGTGGAAAGTATTGAGTTTCTTCTCTTGGTGGGAATAGGTGGTCCAAGACTCGCTGTCATACAGAAATGTGCTGAGGAAGCAGGCACGATATATTTTGATTTTGATAGAAAGGACAAGTTTGCTGTTGTCCCAAGCACATTGTTTCAAGTTGGACATCATTGTGGCAGCTTTTCCAATCTGCTTGTTGATTTCACTATCCAGGGTAAGGTTGTTGGTGATAGTAGAACCTATATACATAAAATGGGAAACTGCTTCAAAGGTGTAATCGATTTTTATTTGTGCTTTGTCTTTGCTTCCTTGGGTGAGAACTTTGATCTTTTTTAGGTTGATTGTATGCCCAAAAGCAATACAGGCCTGGTGGAATTGGTTTACTAGAGTCCGGAGGTCATCAGCAGTATTTGAGACCAAGGCTGCGTCATCAGCGAAGAGCATCTCCCGAAGACATACATGTCAATCTCAAGCCCCATGGGCCAAATCCAGCCCGCGGTGCAATTATATTTGGCCCACGAGATAAAATCTGAAGTGTATCAGAGCTGGCCAGTCAGTATATAGCACACACACCACTAATACTGCAAATCCCAGGATGCACTGCTAGTGCATTGGCACATCAATTGAGGCCTGCAGGTGCAAGCTCTCCCCCTCCCTTTTTTAATGCTCATCAGCAGCCTCATGCAGTCACCCACCTGAGGTCAAATTTAGCTATCCTTCCCAACAAAAAATGGCCAAACGAAAGGTGGACTTTGAAAACAGGAGCTTTCAAGACAGGTTGGAGGCAGAGTATATGTTCACAAATATAAAGGGCAGACCTGTTTGTCTTGTGTGCGGAGCCAATGTGGCTGTAACAAAAGAATATAACATAAGATGACACTATGAAATAAAACACCACAAGTACAAAGATCTTGACATGAAACAGAAGCTCCAGAAGGTAGAAGTGTTGAAAAGAAGTGTGCAGTCATAGCAGACTATGTTCACAAAAGCCAAATCACAAAGAGAGGCTGCTGTAAGGGCTAATTTTATTGTGGCAGCAGAAATCGCTAAATCAGCCTGGCCCTTTACTGATGGAGAGTTTGTCAAAAAATGCATGATAAAAGTTTGCAACATCGTGTGCCCAGATAAAAGGCAAGCATTTTTAAATGGGAGCTTGAGCAGAAACACCATTGCTGATCCTATATGTGAGCTTGCCACCAATCTACAACAACAGCTGATGGGAAAGGGAAAAGACTTCATTGCATACTCCCTTGCTGTGGATGAGAGCAGCGACACATCTGATACTGCCCAGCTGTCAATCTTCATCCGTGGAGTGGACTCAAGTCTGTGCATTACAGAGGAGCTTTTGGGGTTTAAATCGATGCATGGTACAACCACAGGAAAAAAACTCTTTGAAGAGGTATCCAAATGTGTAAATGAAATGAGGCTGCCATGGGATAAACTTGTGGGACTGACGACAGATGGAGTGTCCGTGATGTGCGGTCAAAAGAGTGGATTGGTGGGCAGGATTTGGGAAAAGATGCGGGAGGAAAACAACACAGGTTAACTGACAGTTTATCACTGCATCATACACCAGGAATCGTTGTGTGGCAAAGCCTTGAAAATGGAACATGTATAAGTGCCATAAGACGAGCAGTTAACTTCATAAGAGCCAAAGGTTTAAATCACCGCCAATTCAAGTCTTTCCTGGAGGAGTTGGGTTTTGAATATGGTGACGTGCTCTAGCACACAGAGGTGCAATGGCTAAGCCAAGGAAAAGTGCTGAACAGATGTTTTGAGTTGCATGAGGAAATTTATCAGTTCATGGAAAGCAAAGAGAAAAACATGACAGAGTTCCAGGATAAAAAAAAATTGCTGTGTGAGTTGGTGTTTCTGTGTGACATCACGAGCCATCTCAATGTGCTCAACCTGCAGCTTCGGGGCGGGACCATGTGATCACAGACATGTACGCTGCAGTGACAGCTTTTAAAACCAAGCTGAACCTGTGGAAGATGCAGATGCTGCAAGAAAACTTGGGTCATTTTCTGTGCTGCCAAACCATGTTAGAGCAGGTCTCTACCACCATGTTCCCAAGTGCACAATTTGCTGAAAAATTCAGCATACTTAGCGCTGAGTTCACACGGCGATTTGCCAACTTTGAATCCCAGAAATGTACGTTTGAACTGCTCAGCGGTCCGTTTGCAGTTGACATGGAAAGCGCACCAATCAACCTTCAAATGGAGCTGATCAAACTCCAATGTAGTGACACACTCAAGGCAAAGTAAGTCTCTTTGGGCACTGCACAGTTTCCACATTTCATTCCCAACACAATGCCCCATCTCCATCCCCAAGCTGCCCAAATACTCTCTATGTTTGGCAGCACATACCTGTGTGAACAACTTTTCTCTTTGATGAAGATAAACAAAACTTCACACAGGAGTAGTCTCACTGATGAACACCTCCACTCAATCCTGAGGATTTCCTCAGCTCAGAGCTTGACCCCAAACACTGATGAACCTGTACTTCAGAAGAGATGCCAAGTATCTGGCTTGGACTAATGTGCATAAGAGCACATCAGAGTGCAGCAAACTGAGCTTGAATATATGTTTCCTTTTTGCACTTGACTCTTGCTACTACATGGACTGTTAATGGTTGTATGTTTGGATTTTCATTAAATAATTTTTTTGGCTGTTTTGTTGACCTGTGGAAAAAAAATTTTTCTTTGGAAATGACTCTGGAAAAGCTGCAGATAGAAAGAGAGGCATAAGAAATGAATGCCACTGATGTGTCTTTGATTTTAAATTTGATCTCTGTGTTTATGTAACTAATAAGCTTTGCTTATTCCAGATTCAGTATCTCATCTCATTATCTGTAGCCGCTTTATCCTGTTCTACAGGGTCGCAGGCAAGCTGGAGCCTATCCCAGCTGAC
>JANZLB010000004.1:34484972-34495270 GCA_026167865.1 Notarius quadriscutis | reverse complement strand
TTGTTTAACTGAGTTCTCTTTATCTACTTTTAGGACTTGTGTGAAAATCTGATGATGTTTTAGGTCATATTTATGCAAAAATATAGAGAATTCTAAAGGGTTCACAAACTTTCAAGCACCACTGTACTTCCTGCAGCAGTTAAAGAAGTTCAACCTGTCAAAGGCAGTGATGGTGCACTTCTTCTACACAGCCAACGAGTCCATCCTCCCCACCTCCATCACCATCTGGTAGACTGTAGGGTATCATTTGCTCAGCAGAGAAGGTGATCGGCTTCAGCCTGCCTTCACTTGAGGACCTGTTCACCTCCAGGACACTGAGGTGGGCAGGAAAGATTGTGGCTGATCGTTCCCACCCCGGACATAGACAAGTCCATCAAGACCAAAGCCTTGCGCCACAGAAACAGTTTCTTTCCTACTGCTGCTGGCCTCATAAACATGACTAGTGACCCCCACTTACTCTGCCCCTGCCGCCAGTACCATACCTTAGACTTCTGACCCACTCTGCCCCCCCCCACCTCAATAAACAAGGCCAGTGACACCATTTACTCTGCCCCCCTAGTTGTTTACCTGATTTGCACTTTTTTTTTTTTTTTTTTTTAATCTTATGTTGACCTGATTTGCACAATTTGTTTTTATCTTATTATCCGCCAAAGAGGTTATGTTTTCGGTAGTGTTGGTTTGTTTGTTGGTTTGTCTGTTAGCAACATTATGGAAAAAGTTATGAACAGATTGCCCTGAAATTTTTTGCCGAGGTGTGACTGGGCACAAGTAACAATTCATTAAATTTTGGCGGTGCTCCGGATCACCTTCTGGATCCCGTTTTTTTTTTTTAAGGATTCTTGGCGGAGGTCTGTGCTCTGAGTGATTTTCTAGTTTTTACCTAGTTTTAGTTCTTATTTCTTAATTTCTTAGACCATTTTTATGTAGCTTCTTTATTAGAATTGACGGTGTTTTTATTTATTTAGCGCCTTAACTCCAAGCCAAATTCCTTGTAGTTGCAACAATTACTTGGCAATAAAGCTCTTTCTGATTTAGCCTCCACTACAGCCTAGTTTCTATATTGCTGAACTGACCTGGAAATACATTGACCTAAATGGGAAAAACTTTGTGCGATCTTGCCAAAGGATTTTTTTTTTTAATTTATTTAAATTTTTTTCCTTCCCCTCAATGTCCTTTCCAGAGGTCTGTATATATCAGTACTACAAAGATGTCCACAAGCTCCAATGATCGGTGGTTTTCTCCGCTTACACAGATGGTCAGCGCTGGCTACTCGATCCCAGAAAAAAATCAAAACTTGCCTTTCAGTGTTCAAGCGATTTTATATCGTCTATGCTGCCCATAATTAGCTGCAAATCCAGTTATTCCACCACGAAATTGTCTTCAATTCAGGTCTAGCAAGACTGGAAGCGATGCCATATTTGTTGATTGCTTCTCGTACTCTGATTGGCTGAGCTGGGCCACATGACCACACCGTAGTGTATGTAGCTCAGTTACAGAGGATAACTGAGAAAGCCAAGCACACATGCATCTGGAGGGAAATTTCATACATGGTTTGCAAGTATTTTACAGAGAAATGGTTAGTAACTTATTAGCTGAGAATGCACCAGAATGCATGTAAATCTCAGTGTTCTAGAGGAGCATGCCCCCACACCTCCCAAGCATTAAGCGTGCCTTTTGTGCGCCACTGTGTCTTTGCCACCGCAAATTCCAAGGCTGCTGCCTAGAACTTTTTTTTTTTTAAAGCTGGCTACTTTGGATTTTCTGGAGAACCCTGGTAGTGTGTATGTGGGGGGGACTGTTGGTGGACTGGAGGAGGCAGCTTAAGTTCCCCCAACATGTTGCGAAGACTACACTCTGACCAGATATGGCCCTGGTATCAGAAACAATGAAGATCATAGTCATGTTGAAAACAATAGGGCCTTAGGAGGATTGAGTGAGTAAAGAGAGCCTTTGAATGGAACCGGGAACAGTATGAAGGCTGGAGGGTGAGGTGCTTGCCTGTTGAGGCTTTGCATAGCATATTCTGCATTTGGCTTCACAGGTGAAACAAGGAGGCGAGTCATCCATAACCACCGTACGGAGGCTGCAGAGAGAAAATCAAGTCAACTTTTATTGTCAAATGTTATACATGCTCGACATACAGCACAGATGAAATTTCAGTCATCAACACTCTGTGTGTGTGTGTGTGTGTGTGTGTGTGTGTGTGTGTGTGTAATATGACAGTCAAGGGCACTTGAGGTATAGCAGGTATGAAATAGGCAGTATAAACTAATAGCTGTTAAGGTGAGGTAGTGCGGAATAGTGCAAATGAGCGAGGTAAAGTGAAATGTGCAGACCCTGAGTTCAGTGTGTTAATGAACGATAATGAACAATGAACAACAATAATAATTTGTGTTTGATTAACCCCTTGGCTTCCACCCATAATTAATTGTAATGTGCCGAGCATATAGGACAAAAATAGGTCAAAATTGGGATATTTTGATAATCTTTCTCTAACTTGTTCAGAAATATTTATTTTATTTTACAAATATTTTTAATATTTGTATAGAAAAATCACAAACACTGCTGTAGAGTAAAAATAACTTTAGTAATCAAAAACATCCAAGACTTCAGGTCTTGTCAATGAGAACCTGTCCATAAACTACTAGTACTTGAAAACACACTGTATACCAAGGGTCTATGCATTCCACATAACTGGGTACCATTTTTATGATGGTCTTTGGTATGACCCAACCGTGGATAGAACTCATGATCTCTCGGCAGACGTGCTAACCACTAAGCCAACTCATGGTAATGTGCCCCTGTGAAGTAAAAGTAATTTGCCATGTAAGGTACAAAAAAGGAGGTGTTTATGATGAGTAGCGTACGTCATAAGGCACAACGGTAAAAGATTTCATGACGTACGTGACTCGTCCAAAGGCATTGAAGGGGTTAATTCAACTTTGGGGCGGCACAATGGTGTAGTGGTTAGCACTGTTGCCTCACAGCAAGAAGATCCTGGGTTTGAACCCAGCGAAGGCCTTTCTGTGTGGAGTTTGCATGTTCTCCCTGTGTCTGCGTGGGAGACAACCTGTGCTCCGGTTTCCCCCACAGTCCAAATACATGCAGATTAGGCTAATTGGTGGCTCTAAATTGACCGTAGGTGTGAATGTGAATGGTTGTTTGTCTCTGCATCAGCCCTGCGATGACCTGGCAACTTGTCCAGGGTGTACCCGCCTTTCGCCCGTAGTCAGCTGGGATAGGCTCCAGCTTGCCCGCAACCCTGTAGAACCGGATAAGCGGCTACAGATAATGGATGGATGGTCCATATAGAAGACTTAAAATTATAGGAAATTAATCGAAATTTTCTGACCAAGCAGAATACAAAAGCATTATATGATGTACCATTACTGAATACACGTTTTGAAAACTGATGGTGACTGAAAAATAATTTAATACTACATCTGTAATACATTCATATTCATTTGGTGAATATATTGAACGACCTAATGAAGTTTATTCAACGTTAGTGTCATTATGCCATTAACCAAATCAGTGTAGCAGTTATAAACACTTATACATGAACTTCAAAACAAACAAACAACCTTCACATTATGTAAGTTACACTGAACTTTACCTGAAAAGCAGCAATAACCTTTTAATTCTCTGTGGTCGTGTTTGTGGGATTTCGTCTTTGGTATTTTTACCTGGAAACTGACGCACAATAAACTGATGTGAGCATCGCTTCTAATGCAGGTCAACTATAACTCACAAACTCACGAAAAATACATTTAAAACTACTGGAACGAACTTTCGTCTTTCAAACGGAATCTCAATACAGTAAGCATGATCAGGGCTCGGCTAATCATGCTAACCGCTAGCTACGCTTTTAGCCAGGTTCTTCTCTGTTTACATAATTCGTTAATTTAATAACAATTATTTTAATAACCAGTCTTACCTTACTCTTAAATTCCTTTGGCAAGAAAAAAACAATAAATGTAAATATGTATTTCTAAATGTTTCTATTGTAACGCTAAGCTAACTTTTCCTACACTACACTCCACATCACGCCGAGCTCACAATGAACTGACCTGGCATTAACATCACATTCAAACCTCGCGCTCCAGTCACTCGACCAATCACAGAGCACGAAGTTCAGCCAATCAGAGGAGAAAACGCGAGCAACGCGTCTCGTGATTGGTGCAAATCAGGTACGTTGGAAAACACAAGGTAAACACTGAAAAAGAAGTGAAGGTCTCCTTCCTCTTTAAATAGCCGTAAAGGCATTACGTGTCTGTTATAGGTGTGTTATATTACATATGTGTCATATAGCAGAAACGATCACACAAAATTCCTCCTAATGATCACTACACAGATTTTAATTTGTTAATAAAATCCAACTCTTTTAATATTATTTACATAAACTTATTTATTTATTTGAGTTATGATCCACCTATATTCCTGAAAGCTCCAACCACAAAAATTGAAAACCAGATTCAAAACATTACGTGTCATTTTAAAAACACTTTTCCATCCGTCACATGCAATCTTTTTAATTAGTCTATATGTGGACTGGATATTAGATTAGATAGAACTTTATTGATCCCTTTGGGAGGGTTCCCTCAGGGAAACTGAAATTCCAGCAGCATCATTACAGGATAAACATAGAATAGAAAATAGAGAAAACTTCTAGATAAATTAAATTAAGCATTTACATATACAAATATAAAAAAGAATACGATGTGGGGGGGAGAAACAGGACTAACAGAATTAAAAACTCCTTTGTCCCTCTTTAGTAGTGTGGCGCTGTGGGAGACTGCTGCCTCTCCAGTAGCTCTGTAGTTTTTAGCTCTTTAAACCTCTTTTTTCCCCACCTTTTTACTTTTCTGCTCTTCTTACGAAAACATAGTGTGTTTTTCTTCATATCACGTGGATATTTTAACGTTGGATATTTATGTTGCTACTACAACACAATGTTGTATAATTTCCCCCCTGGAAAATCGTGAGAATTTGTGAAATAGTGGAAGCGTGAGAGTGTAATTCAATGCAATAATAATAATAATAATAATAATAATCGTGAGTCACGTGGCAAAGTCGTGAGAGTTGTCAAGTATGTAACCTGATCATTGTATAAGTAGACAAACCTGTTTAAACGCCTGATTTAAACGCCTGATCCTACTTTTACTGAAAGTGAAGGGGAAAAAACGTTGAAAAGGGTAAAATAAGGGTCAAAATAAATTAAGATTCATATTAAATTGAAATTTGTTCCAAAGTAATTACCAAATAACATATAATTTCATTGCTGTGTTACTATTTACATACAAACATTTCACAACTAGTCAAATCAAAAAAGCACTTCCGTAATTCTGACCTTGTGACCAAATCACGTGACGAGCAGTCAGCTGATTGGTCAATCGTGTTGCAGCGAAGTTTTGTTCGGAAGTTGTGTAGACCTGGTGTTGCAAATGCGGAACATTACAAATACATCTTAAAACCATGTGTATGTGTGTAAATGAAATATTATTAGGTGTTTTGTGATAACTGTAGGACAGTCTCAGTGCTGTGCGTTCAGACCGAAGCGGAAGTTTGTGTGCAGAGAGTTGAAGTTGTCCCAGTTAGTCCTGTGAAGCAGTGATGAAGGTGTTGATTATTCCGCTGTGTGTGTGCTGTGTGTGCGGACTGTATGTGCATTGTCAATCTCCTCCTCATGTGGTGTTTATACTGGCTGATGATATGGGCTTTCATGATGTGGGTTATCACGGATCTGAGATTAAAACTCCCGTCCTGGACCGGCTCAGCGCCGCAGGGGTCCGGCTGGAGAACTACTACGTCCAACCGCTGTGTACGCCATCCAGGAACCAGCTCCTGACAGGGAGATACCAGGTACAGCTCTTTAACTGTGGCATGGATGTTGATACCAGAAGGGCTGGTTTGAAGATTTTAGAAACAGCTGGGGAAGCCATGGCCTCGTGATTAAAGAAGCAGCTTTGGGACCAAAAGGTCACAGGTTCGATTCCCAGGAGTAGCTGAAGTGCCTTTGAGCAAGGCACCAAACCCCCATGCTGCTCTGGGTATGGTGTATGTTGCTCTGAATAAGAGCTGTAATGCTGATCTTCTGGGTTTTTGCACCCTGAATGAGCAGTGCCCGTTCTGTGGGTGGAAAATGCTTTATTGAGGTCAGAAGGAAGTAGCCAGGTTTGTTTGAGCTTCCTTGAAGGATATAGTAACTCAAATAATCTCTCGTCGTGAGCAGAAAAGCATCAAACTTTGAGGTGGATGAAGACCATGTCAGATTCCAAGCTTGTCAACCAAGAAGAAAAATCCGTGGCTATCATGGGCACAGACTCATCCAAACTGGACAGTTCAAGACTGGGAAAAGAAGAGCTGGGTTTTTTTCTGTCCAGTTTGGTTGAAACTGTGCCCACAATAGCCTCAGATTCCTGTTCTTGGCTGACAGGATTAGAACCTGATGTCCTTTTCTGCTGTTGAAGCCCATCCACCTCAAGGTTTAGATGTTTTGTGTTCTGAGATGCTTTTCTGCTTACATGGTTGTAAAGAGTGCTTATCTAGTTTCCTATAGACATCCTGTCAGCTCAGACCTGCTCTTTCTCATATATATATATAAAATTTGTGTGTAGATCCATACAGGGATGCAGCATGAGATTATCTGGCCGTGTCAGCCATACTGTGTTCCTCTGGAGGAGAAGCTGCTACCGGAGCTAATGATGGAGGCAGGTTACTCCACCCACATGGTGGGCAAGTGGCACCTGGGCATGTATAGAAGAGAGTGTCTGCCAACTCGCCGAGGCTTTCACTCCTTCTTCGGTGAGTGGGCACTGCCTAGGCTTTTCACTTCACTCACGCAGACCATGTTCACATCATCATGTGATTAAATTCCAACTGATGTCACACTGAGACTCTGAACCAGCTTAAACACAAATGGCTTTATGCTTTCGTCCATCTATGCCTTTAGACTGTTTCTGCGTCTGATCCTGTCCTCTTCCTGCGTTTCAGAGTTTCCTGTGTGATATCACCGTGGTGTAACCTAGTGTTAATTATCTCCGTTTCTTCTCATCGGTTCATATTGATTTTAGTATCAAAGTTTTAAAACACAAACCTGTTTCATTCATGAATTTTGTGTAATCTAATTGTTTTATTGCAAGTTTTTTGCTGTTTTGCAGGTTATTTGACAGGAGGAGAGGATTATTACACTCATGAGCGCTGTTACTTCATCACACCACTAAATATTACAAGCTGTGCTCTGGACCTTCGGGATGGTGAGGACAAGGCGCCGATGTACCGCGGAGTGTATTCTACTGAACTCTTCACCCACCGAGCAATCAATATCATACGCAACCACAACACAGACATGGTAATCACACACATGAATTTGTTTATCAGTCTTTGATCCTATATGTGGCACTGCAGGGTGTAGCGAGTCGTGTATAGAGCGTAGTATATAGTGTTTATTGTGTAGTATGTAGTGAATAGTGTGATGTGTTTTTTTTTTTTTTCCAGCCTCTGTTCCTGTACGTAGCTCTGCAAGCAGTTCATTCTCCATTACAGGTGCCGGAGCACTACACCGACCCCTACAGTTTCATTAAGGACCCTTCGCGCAGGCATTATGCAGGAATGGTGTCAGCGATGGACGAAGCCGTAGGGAACATCAGTAAGGCACTGCAGGATGCAGGGATTTGGAACAACACCATCCTCATCTTCTCCACAGGTACACAAGCAGTAATACACTATTATACATTTACACTGTGTGCACAATTATTAGGCAAGTTGTATTCCTGAGGATTCATTTTATTGTTGAACAAATACAGTGCTCTCAGTCAACCCAAATTGTTAATAAACCTAAAAGCCGAATGTTTAACAAAAGAAAAGGGAGTTTAGGGTTTCTCAGGGGAATATACGTATAAGTGTGCACAATTATTTGGCAACGTTTAGTGTGCAGAATTATTATGCAACGAAATTGAAAGCGACAGTTTTCCCATCTCACTTCTTTATTTTGATTTTTAGAGCAAGTGTAACAAATAAACAACTCAGAATTAACAAATAAACACATTTTGACATTTCAAAAATATTCAGTGACCAATATCGCCACCCTTCTTTGCAGTAACTGCCATGAGCCTTCCATCCAAAGAGTCTTAGTTTTTTGATTTGTCGACGATCAACTTTTTATGCAGCAGCAACACGGCCTCCCAAATGGTGTATTGTCTTGCCTTACTCTAAATCTCACGTTTAAGAAGGGCCTACAAGTTCTCAACAGGGTTTAAGTCAGGTGAGGAAGCGGGCCGTGTCATTACTATCATCTTTAAGACCTTTGCTGGCTCGCCAAGCAGTGGATGCATGTGACGGTCCATCGTCCTGCATAAAGATCACGGCCTTCTTGAATGATGCAGATTTCTTCCTGCTTGAAGAATGTATCTTCTCGAAACTGGCAGTAGGTTTGGGAGTTGATTTTAAATCCATCTTCAATGGTCCAACTAGCTCATCCTTAATCATCGCGGCCCATACCAGTACCCCTCTTCCACCTTGCTGGCGTCTGAGTGGAAGTGGTGCTGTGTGTCCATTAGTTATCCAGCAACGGGTCCATCCATCTGGTCCATCAAGAGTTTTCATCCGTCCATAAAACCTTTGAAAAATCTGTCTTCAGATATTTCTTGGCCCAATCTTGACGTTTCAGCTTGTGAGTCTTGTTTAGTGGTGCTCGTGTTTCAGCCTTCCTTACCTTGGCCATGTCTCCGAGCACCGAACATCTTGTCCTTCTGGACACTCCAGGTAGGTTGCAGTTCTGGAATATGGTGGCACGTAAGGATAATGGGTTCCTGGTAGCTTCATGTTTCATCCTTCTCAAGTCTTTTGCGGTTAATTTGTGTCTTTTCTTCTCCACATGGTTTTTGCGACCCCGTTGTCTATTTGCAACAAGACGTTTGATCGTTCTGTGGTCACGTTTCAATAGCTTTGCGATTTCAAGACTGCTGCATCCCTCTGATTGGCATTTTACAATTTTTATCTTTTCAGTGTCTCTTCAATCTTTTTTGGCCCATTTTGCCTGAGATAAAGAAGCTGCCTAGATGCATAACATATGCATAGAAATAATGGTCGGGTCAGAGTACTCACTTGCCGAATAATTGTGCACACAGTGTAGAAACGATAACGTATTCGAATTACAGCTGGATTCTGTTGTTATAGAAAGCGAATCAACACCTGATCAATGTGACCAATCCGAACGTGGTATAATCCTGTCTTTCTCTCTGGGTGTCAGGAGTATTCGCTGTCTTAGGAACATCATCCACTGGAATCTCATCTCTGCCTTCATCTTGAGAAATGCAACATGGTTCATCGTTCAGCTCACCATGAGCCCTGATGTACACGAGAGCAACGTGGTGAGATGCAAAAGACGTAAAAATGTTGATGTGACATACAGTGTGATCACCTCGGAGCCAGTGCACTATTGGAGTTCGTTGGTGTAAAAGCTATTTATAGTTCATATTTATTTATTATTTATCTCCTGCTGATGGGAGCACTCTCAAGTCAGCAGATGCTTAGTCTGGTAAGATTTGAAAGATAACTCAGCATGTTTGTATCTGCTGGACAAGCAAAAAGTTCTTGAAGGACGTTCAAAGTCTTTTCTGCTCCTTTCTCACTCTTTCTACAGCCATGGTGCCGTTTAGTAACAATGGCATATAACTACTTCCACATGGCCAATTTCTTCTGGATGTTCGGCGAAGGCTGTTATCTTCACACAGCCATCGTGCTCACCTACTCCACCGACAAGCTCAAAAAATGGATGTTCATCTGCATCGGATGGTGTAAGTCCTGACAAATTCGATCATCAAAGTACAAACAAAACATTACTACGAGGTTAAGTTCATAGAGGTGATATACAACTCGGTGATATTTTCAGCTGACCTATCACTTGAGCAAATTAAGTCCAGTATTTATGTCGGGAAAGTCTTCAGAATCGGATTACGCACGTACTTAAGTAGACTATCTGGGTTGCTCATTTTAACAGCATCTGGCCCACTAACTTTAAGCAGAACCACTTTCCTTTAGAACCAAAAGAGAAAAAATCGGGGATAGAAAATGCGGACTGAAAAAAAAGCAAACAGAATTTCTTCATACAGTCTAACATAAAAGCAAGAGACAATTTCAAACATCTCATCTCATCTCATTATCTGTAGCCACTTTATCCTGTTCTACAGGGTCGCAGGCAAGCCGGAGCCCATCCCAGCCGACCACGGGCGAAAGGCGGGGTACACCCTGGACAAGTCGCCAGGTCATCACAGGGCTGACACATAGACACAGACAAC